>JARKHS020005438.1:0-17500 GCA_030143305.2 Amblyomma americanum | reverse complement strand
TTACACAGGAAAACGTCAGTTGCCACGCTCCTCTATACAGCTTGAAAATTAACGCCTGTAAGCTATCGTATGCGTACGAACTAGCCCCTTGTTTTTAGCCTAGTACACGGTAATCCTCTGGGTGATAGTCTGACGACATATGTGGCAAGTCCTTAGGTTCGTTGCGCAGGTGGCGCAGGTACCGTGGCCGCACGTGAAGATCACATTTCGCCGGTTTTCGAAGCAGATGGCGCAGTTGTGGATGGCCTCGAGCTCTTGCAGCCTGGATTCGAGATCTCCTTGGGCACTGGTTCGAACGGATCCTTCTGACAACAACAACAACAACAAAAAATGATACGGACCAATGAGCGAATTTGGTGAGACGGAGGCACAGGGAATGGCTCATTTGCCCAAAATACTCGCGCCAATTTCTAGAACGCGGGGCTAATGACCAAGCACGTAATCTTCGCTATAAAAGCCGAGAGATCGAGTACAGTGCACAGTAATTTTATGCGAGCTTTTCGAGCGATGCCTTTATTGAAAAATTCGATTCAATGTCCTTGAGACAAAGAGTACTACTACCGCACATTTGAGTGTAAATGTTGAATGATAATGAGAATAAATACCCCAATAAGCACATCACCGATCACCACAGATACCTTGGGCTACCGGATGCATGGTTCCAGATAATACTCAGATAAACTGAAAAAAGGCTACTATATATCATTGCGTAAGGAAAGCTCACACACTCCGCATAGTATATATGTAATACAGTAGTAACACACTGGTGAACCGGGAATTAGCAGCTTCAGTTGCAACCGCTTCATGATTACGACTTTCCTGGGGCTTAACCTTTTAAAGTTAACATTATCAAACGCTGTTGCCAAAACAGAACCAAAGAGAATTTATACTCCGTGCTTGTTTCTTTCGTATGCACTGAAGGTAGCTGAACTAAGAGCACGAATAATGCTATCAGTAAGTTTAAGCCATCAACAAAAGCCTGCATACCTCAAGATAAACCAAGGCAGAAGTTATATCCTACCTCTAAGCTGCGCTATCCCAGCCGTGAGCGAAAAAGCGTCTCGTGATCCAACCACTATCTCACATGACCGAAAGCGCCACGACGATTTGTGGACATTCTCTCATGCAATGTGCATGAATACCGATATCAATACCGTGCAATGTGCATGGTTATACCGATGAAGTCAGTAAAGTACACAGTGGTTTTACTGACGTACAAGACGGACAACAAACAAACGAACAACAAAACGACGAGAAAGGCGTTCATAGATAACATAATGCATTCGTTACAGAACATCAGATAATAGTAAAAAAGGCGCTGCATATGACTTGTTGGATCGCTGAACAGATCATGCGTGTCCTAGAAATCTGCCACCTCGCCGATGCTTCGTGCACCAATCTCTTTCATGTAGGATGCTTCCAAAGTTTCCAGTGCCAAAGAGACTAGGCTGCTGCCTTGGGTCCTACTTCCTTCAAAAGCACATATTTAATAATAATAATTGGTTTTTGGGGAAAGGAAATGGCGCTGTATCTGTCTCATATCGTTGGACCCCCGAACCGCGCCGTAAGGGAAGGGATAGAGGGAGTGAAAGAAGAAAGGAAGAGGAGGTGCCGTAGTGGAGGGCTCCGGAATAATTTCGACCACCTGGGGATCTTTAACGTGTACTGACATCGCACAGCACACGGGCGCCTTAGCGTTTTTCCTCCATAAAAACGCAGCCGCCGCGGTCGGGTTCGAACCCGGGATCTCCGGATCAGTAGTCGAGCGCCCTAACCACTGAGCCACCGCGGCGGGTGACATATTTGGAGTTCTCGTAAATTCAAAATTCTCTAACGCGTACGTCTCATTGATTCGGTTTTGTGGGGCTTAATATCGCAAAGCGACTCAGGCTGACGCTGTAGTGGAGGGCTCCGGATAATTTCGACACCCTGGGGTTCTTTATCGCGCACGGACATCGCAGAGTACACGGGCCTCTAGATTTTCGCCTCCATCGAAATGCGACCGCCGTGGCCGGGATTGTACCAGCGTCTTTCAGGTCAGCAGCCGAACGCATAACCACAGCCTTCGCGGTGTCTTGCGCACGTTTTATTGATGACTAGACGTTTTAAGTCTACCGGAGACGTATGCAGATTTACCGGACGCCTCACGCGCATGCGTAGTGGCTCCTCTTGGCCCCACCCATGCCACTGCGCGTATGCAGGAGGCGACCGGCAAGCCGGTATGCACCTCCGCTAGTAAGTCTCGGCATGCATATGCGTGAACTGAGAGAACAAAAAGTCATGATAGGTTTGGTACCATTCACATTAACAGCGACTACGGCTCAAAAAGAAACAAAAAAGAAACGCTCCAACCTCCTTGATGTCGACGTTCGTCTTCGCCTTCAAGTCGCACTTCATGATACGTATCCCGGGCTTGGGGACGAGTGGATATCGGCCTCGGAGGAAAGCTTGGACTGGAACAACGAATACAAAGACTTCATAAGTTGACTGCGCACTAGCCATTCTATCGATACGGTAATCTCAAGAAACTATAAGCAAACTTGAATACGGGCACAATGCATATGTTGACAAAACGCCGAGGGTGAAACCGACGTATAGAAAAATATCTATGCATCAAACATTACAACTTGTGTCCAGCTTCTGCGTTTTAAATTCTCTGGTGTCCCTAAGTTGTCGATCGAAATTGAAACTGCCTTTAATGACGTGCATGACTGAAGCCAAATTACGCTGCTTAACTACTCAAAACAGTTCCGTTTAGTTCGGGTCCCCCAAAGGAAGAAGTTCTTGCTATACTAACGCCCTGTACCAGGAATGAAAGCTACAAAAACGCAGCTTTATTATCGAAATGGGGCGGAAATGAACGTAATTTCTGAAGCCGACGCAATCTTAATAGAGTAACGATTTAGGAACAGTCAGCGCGCACTAGAAACAGTTAGCGCGCACTAGAAACAGTTAGCGCGCACTAGAAACAGTTAGCGCGCACTAGTAACAGTCAGCGCGCACTAGTAACAGTCAGCGCGCACCTAGTAACAGTCAGCGCGCACCTAGAAGCAGTCAGCGCCGCACTAGAAGCAGTCAGCGCGCGCACTAGAAACAGTCAGCGCGCGCACTAGAAACAGTTAGCGCGCGCACTAGAAACAGTTAGCGCGCGCACTAGAAACAGTTAGCGCGCGCACTAGAAACAGTTAGCGCGCGCACTATAGAAACAGCGCGCACTATAGAAACAGCGCGCACTATAGAAACAGCGCGCACTATAGAAACAGTTAGCGCGCACTAGAAACAGTTCGCGCGCACCTTTCGTCGTTGGGAGGAACATGGTACCAAGGATCATCATCCATGCTCAGACTTGAGGCAGCAGAACACGCAGTGCAGAGCACACCGGAGCCATCGCATTCGCATTCCAAGGCGGTCTCACCGATGCCGTCCCTCGTGCCGCGATGCGGAGCAGCTGTAATTCAGGAATCGAAGTCTTTACACTTCATCAACCGAACTGTAGACGCTAATGTGTTCTTCTTCGTAATTATCTGCCAGGAAAAATAACCCCACGCTATGTGACCTGGAAGAAATTGAACTAAACTGGCCGTGTCTGATAGAGTAGGGTCCATGTTCCAAATTTCTATATTGAGCTACTCAATCATCGTTTCCCATTTAGCTGCCACAGATGATTGCGAACATATGCATTCGTATGATTCACGACCATTGCGAACTGCTATTCTTTTCGTAATAACAATAAAAAGCCGAACTTTTAACGAAGTCGATCCTTTAATTTGCTTAGGTAGAAATATTACACCTCCGTTTGCAGCAAAAAAAAAGCAATTTAAGCACTTAGTGAACTTTTCAGACAATAACATCTACTATGCGCAGAAAGCGCTAGAAACACGGAGTTCAAATGTGGAACAGCCAGCACTGTCTAGTTTATAAGAATACAACTGTATGCTATGCAGGGGTAACTCTTGTTGGGCGGAAGGTTCTTTTTGTTCGTGTGTGTGAGAGGGGAGGATGGTTTGTTGTTTTTGTGTTTGGACACTGTTCAACATTACGGTGACTTTCGTCACGCCCTCCTTGACAGCTCTGAGGTGGCCGTGGCTCTAACTTTTGCGGTTAATGAGTATCCTGCCAATGGTTTAGTTCATGGAAGCGAGAGACTTGTTTGCCCTCTGCGTAAACAGCTAGAACTACGCTAGAGGAAACAACCTCTCACCATGTGGATTTTGCCATTCTTCTTCGTAGATCACATCGACATCCTGTTCATCGAGGAGGCCGCGGTGGCTTTGCACTCCATCAAACCCTTGTCTTGAGGGAAGGCCCGTCCTGCGACTACGAAAAAGTTATTCGGTAGCTCACATGTCGTGGTTAACGCGTTACTGGTTGTTAATGCAGAAACACACTAAACTGTGACGAAACTGGTGCGACAGAAAGCGGTACAACGATTGTAATTAAGTTTATCGTTCGTTCTCTGCTTTTCTAGGAAGCAACTGGACTTTATTTCGAGGCCGGCATGTGCACCGTCTTGATCTACGATATTTTCTGTTTCAAGAAAGGAAAAAAACCTACGTATCATTCTTAAAAAAAAAATCAGGAGCAGCTATTTCAGGAAAGTTCCGCGAAGTATGCGCAGTACTATAGCCTCAGTGGTGCTAGCATTTCTGTCGTAACTGTAATATTTATGACGTAATCACTAAAAGATCACTTAATCCTCTAACGGTGCCGGTGCATGGTTTCACTAGTGAGAGTGGAGCACTGCCATATTATAGTGGTTTGCGAAGAGCAGTTCTTCGAAACGAATTGAATACGAACAGTGCAGACAAAAACCGAATCGAATAGTGAAATAATCAAACAGAAGTGAATACCTGTGATTTTATCCGCATTTTGAGCGAATATTCGTACAAAACGGGTATTCTTGGAAAACCGCGAAGCGCTAGCGGCGGCACTAAGTCAAACTGAAAGCTCTCTAAAGACGAAACCATTCGGGAGCATACAAAACGCACACAGTATACAGGGTGTTTCATATTAGACTCCACAGTTCTTTAAAACGGGCTTTGAATTATAACAGCGCTTTCTTTTGCAGCACAGCATCGTCATTGGTGTAGTGCATGAGAATACTGCTAAGAAGTGCTAACTAGGAGGCTGATTTAACTAACATTGAATAGTGAAGTTTTTAACTATTACAGTTAGGATCCTTAATTGTTGAGAGGCGTGTAGCCCACCTTAAGCAATATCTATATAGGTTTGTAGAATTTCGAATACGCAGTTACCCTCGGCGTTGGGCCCCAACAAATTTTGGCTATTTTGACGACTTACGTGCACTGGAGAGGTTGTTTTGCCTGCATGCTTCTCGAAATCACATGCATTTTAATGCGATGTTGGAGCGCACACGGCATGCGGAGGTCGTGGGTTTAGAACCCACCGGTGGCGTGTGGCTCTCCTCCTTTCTCCTAAATTGCGTCGCTTCACAGAATTATTTAAATAAGTTCTTTGTAAACAAAATCCGCAAGAACAAACAGCGTAAAAAGTAACGAAGGTACAAGTAGATTTGTAATTTCTTCCTTACAGCATTTCCTTATGCCTTACACGGTCTTAAATACTGCTGGCTGCGTGGTAAGCAGTTTGTGCTTACATTTTAATGTTATGCCTGAAGTCACTGGAGGCATAAGAAGGAATGAAATATTAAGGAAACTACGGGGTTTTAACATAAGGAGCGTCGACTTCTGACGACCGTCACCAACAGCGTTGAAAAGTACCGGTCTTTCCACGTCGTGCGCTTGTGGATCTGATCCATTTGTTGAGGTTGTAGACTTAGTGCCTAATTACGTGCCTATTTCAATCTTTGTAGTAGTTCAGGAAAATGTTGGAAAACATCGACCACTACTTACCCTTCATCGATTGGGGCTTCGAAGTCAAGGCCACCTAAGGAACCGAGGGCGCTGTTTAGGCTGCCGAGAACGGGGTAGCGACAATATCGGTCGAACTCCCCTTCAAACCTTCGCAGCACACATGGAGACGTCATCTTCAATGCCGTTCCAGAGGCTTCCAAGGACGTCAAATCCTGTAAAGTAGGAATTTATGCTTCCTCACAAAAAATTATTAATGAAACAACATTACATAATAGACATTGCAGTCTGGAAGTCCTCGCTGTTCCGGGTCCTTACATTGCCCCCAGCCCGCCCACTTTTCATAGCTCTCGAATTTTCGATACTTTGAAGCCGATGCCGGCATAGCCTTTAAGATCGAAAAATAAAGGAAAAGATGCCGTAGTGGAGTGCCGCGGGTTAATTTCGGTAACTTCCGGTTCATTACCGTTCACTGACATCGCACAGCACATGGGCGGTTTTCATTTTGCCTCCATCGAAATTCTGCCGCCAAGGCCAGAATTCTATCGCGCAACCTTGGGCTCAGCAGGCGCAAGCACAGACGATTTAAAGAGTTGGTAGTTGGTAATGGGCAAAAAGCTTTGTTCAAATCTAGCCAAGCACTGCAGTATGCTTTGTTAGCTAGTGGTGTCAGTTCTTTACTTCCTCATTTCTACTGCGCGCAGTTTTTCTTTTTGAGTCCTAGGTTAGTGTCTAGAAGGAAACATTTTGCTGGATGTATGCAGCAAAATTGGGAACCGCCACCCTACCTCAACTCGAGGAATTTGCACTGGTGAAGGACACAGGAGCCACTTCCTGCCTCACCTTTTTTAAACATGGCCGCGTCGGCTTGAAGATGGCAGTCCAGGGAAATTTAATAGACATCGGAGAGCTGGGTTTCCAAAGAGAAGCTTTGCTCATCTGAGAGGCTAACGGCGGAGTTGGAGCGCAAGGCAGGGGTAAGAAAGTCGCAAGCGCTGCGTCACCTCCCACCCACTCGACACGGTCGTAGGAAGATGCAATGCGCAGATTGTGCGCCACAAGGTAGGAAGTGCGTGTGTGGTCGTCGGAAACCATGTTGCATAAGAGCAGCGTCACTGCAAACCAAGGGATGTAAGGCATCTGACGCTACAAGATTCACATCGCACAGAAAAGGCGTAGTGACAATAGAGACTTTAGCATAGCGCGATCCGCTAACGTGATCCGCTTCCGCGGGCGCCACTGCGCGTGCGCAGAACGCCATGGGGGCGCCAGATGGCGCCACGTTCCTGTCAGCTGCGTGTGTGCTGACTGGTCCCGACGTGGCAGGCACGCAGCAGCGTACGGGAACGTGGCGCCATCTGGCGCTGTCAGGGTGTTCTGCGCACGCGCAATGGGGCCTAGCGGAAAGAGTTATGGCCAGACACAGAGGGGCACCAACGTACGAATGAGAGAATCAAACTTCATTTAACGGATCACTCTGTTCCAACCTCACGCTGCAGTGCCAGTGACGCGGATGCTTGCCGGATTTGGAATCTGTGACGACTATGTTTAAACGCTGCAATCGACTTTTCCGAGTTGTCCAATAATATTCCATGACCAAATTTCGAGGCACATGTGTCTCCGTTCGTTCGGGTGCCTTGCAAATAAAACAGATGACCGACTTTGATAAGCACATGCGTGTTCATGATTTCGCCATTTCATTAGGTTGCTGCAGCGCAGCTCCACACGCATTCTTCAATCACTTTATATTCTTCAGTACTTTATATTCATTTTTAGTCAGAGCCAGCACCGTCCCTCGCCTGTCCCTTATGCACTGTTGTGGCCGAGGAACACGCTGAAGTTTCATAAATAGACGGGTGCGCCCTCTTTTCTTCGGTGTAGAATGGAGCGCGAAATATGCGTGGTAGAAGGATTTCTTCTTGAATAAACGGCGTTAGAAAGAAAAAGAACGCTTTCTCTTGGTACAATGCCGTCTAACGCGTGTTATTCACTGTGAAGAACTTGGTTGCTAATAAGGCTTCAACTGGGGATAGTTGGTTTGACATGTCCACTTTAGCGCGCTGCTTTGATATGGAAAGGACCGAACAGAAAACGACATCCTTTCATGTCTCGTTCCATCCTTTTCGTAAACACGATGACGATGTACCATTACGGAGTGACGGCAGCTTTGACCAAAGAGCGCCATGGCATAGGGTATTTTAGAGCGAAAGCTCTACTTCAGGACCATGGCTGCAAAAGCCAGGCCATCACTGAAGCTTTGACCTGGTTTTACCGAACTTGGTTTTACCCGCCGCGGCGGCTCAGTGGTTACGACGCTCGGCTGCTGATCCGAAAGACGCGGGTTCGATTCCGGCCGCGGCGGTCGAATTTCGATGGAGGCGAAATTCTAGAGGCCCGTGTACTGTGCGATGTCAGTGCACGCTAAAGAACCCCGGGTGGTCGAAATCTCTGGAGCCCTTCACTACGACGTCCCTCATAGCCTGAGTTGCTTTGGGACGTCAAACCCCCATAAACCAAACCAAAATAGGAGTGCGAACAGATGAGCTTCGCTGGCCACAGCACGAGAGCACTATGCTATAGCCGCAGCCGAACACTCTGTGAAAAACTGCAACACACATTCGCGCTGTGCTTTGCACATCGTCGTCATTATCGACTTCCATCTGCGGAACGAACAGATCAGATAAGCTTAGCTTTCGTCCAACATAGGCGCCAGACGTGTCGACGACCCAGCAAAGGAAAACAATGAGCCAGTCAGGCTTAACGCATGCTTTCACACGTCTACTCGATTTAGCCACATGAAAACCCTACCATTTTTTTACACAAGGAGGAAGTCAGACACCAATTTTCCAACCATTTAGCCCCTAATAAGCCAAGCACCATGCCACGAGAGAGCTTGCATACATGGCATCACCGGTGGGTACCCGGCGGCGCTGGGAATCGAACCCTGCACCTCTCGCATGCGAGACGGATGGCCATACTACTAGACCACCGCTGCGGCGGTTTTCGTAAACACAAAGCAGCGCCCGAAGATAAAAAACCACATTGCCATTTAGTAGTTACCATGGCAATGTTAAATTGCAAAATGTCGTTATAAAACACAAACGCATCAAAGACTCACCATCCTGGAATATCCATCCCTCACCGTGCGCTGCCTCTTCGTCGAAGCTGGATCGACGGTGAAGCTCCGTAGATCTCACCGGAAACATTTCTGCTTGATTTACCCGCCGGCTTTCTTGGAGAACTCTCTCTTCGCGATGTGAAGTGTGTCGGCGTCGGGAACTGGTGCTTCTCTGTCTCGGAGGCACATAAAACCTGCAGTTATCGTCAAGCAATTACAAGTTATCCGCGGTGCATCCAATTTCTCCGTTGCGAATATACGGCACCCGCAAGTTCTACCATGTCATAGGGACACCAAAACCTATGCAGTTTCAAGGCGCAGGTCTGCGCAGGAACGAACTATAGTGTTGCGCTGAAGTCACACTTCCTGGTAGCGTGCACTAAAAGCTACATCATTTGCAACCGCGATAAAGACAAAATTAAAAGGTACCGAGAATGTTTACTACATTGGAATCAGTGCGAAAGCACGGATTTCGGCTACGTAGAAGACAACGACGAGCAGACAATGCCACGGGACGGAGCGGTCGAGCTAGGCCAGCTGCGAATAGACAACGCGAAAACGGACGATCTGGCTCCGGGTTGGTATCCATCGGATCAGTGCTTACGCACCTAATACCCTGGAAATTCAGAATAACGGATTATTGGGCTAGTTGGAGCATGATGCTAGACAACAGCGGCGCAGCTAACACACAAGAAAGAAGGCGCAGGTTTCTCTTGCATTAATGTCGATGTAACTTTACAGGTAACCTTTCAGAGGCCCAGTCCACAAGCAATACAAACTGACTACCTCGAAATGAACACGCTGCATGACAGGGTCGCATTCTTTCGAATGCAAAGATAGGAGCGCAGAAGCTCGGATGGCAGAATGACATGCAGACGCTCGAATCGCTAGACTTCCTTGCGGCATCCGACGGGAAGATGTGCAAGGTCGCTCACCCTGTGGCCTCGGGAATGTCGATGCGCCAGAAGGCGTGTTCCTGGCTGTGCTCGCTGCTCTTGTAGCAGTCGGTGCACAGGTCGAAGTCACGGCACACGTCGCATTTCCAGCGGGTGCCGACAATTCCGTTCTGACCACAGTCGTCGCAGACAACACCCGAGAACCGTAGAGCTGCGAAGTGAAATAAAGGAAATTCTTGCGCAGAAGTACGGCTAACTGACAACAGTTAAGCAAGGGGCACACTGCAACATCGTGCTTGTCCAAATTGACGCCGTAATAATAATAAAAAACCTGGTATGGAACATTCGCAATTAAAAGCTTTACAAAAAGCAGCAAGGCAATGAACAGGGAACACTTTACTCGAAACTTCTGTGCTTCTTCTCTATTAGGTACTGCATGAACGACTGGAAGCCTTAACGACGAAAGTTTTTTTTTTTTTACTTCAGCTGCCCTCGTCGATAGTGCAGGGATGGAACGGCAAGGAAACCCCGTTGGAAAAGTAGAAACTAAGCCCCCTGTATCAGCCATTGCCCCTCGTTAAAGAAATAGAAAAGCTTATAAGTTGCCATGGGGCTGGAGTACTCGCCTGCACCGTGCTGTCTGCCTTGCCTTGGAGTAGCTCTTCTCGTCGAGGTGCTGTAATACGCCATTCTGGAACAAAGGTTTGACAAGAGGTGGTGCAATGAATGCTCATCCGTTGTGCGAGTTCACTGTGAAAGGAATGGGGTACGCCAACAGCGAAAGTATGAACTGAGCTTTTTTGCAGAGCTTAGTTGACCCAGCGGTGTCGTTGAGAAGCAATACGTATGACCTGCGAAGGCAAGTGCCACGCAGTTTCCCCATTCGTCACGAAGCTGTTATCTTCTTATCACCGAATGCTCGAAAAATGCCACACTGCTCGTGCAGCTTGGCGATATAGGTTTAGCGTAAGATTTCCGGCGCCTACCAGTATATTCAATTCATCCAGACAATTATCACACATGCGCAGTAGGTGACCCATTCATATGTTGGAGCAAATATATCCAGTTGTTTATAAGTATAGTTAGTATATAAGTGGTTCAGTTGTTTTCACTTGAAATAAGCGGAGGCCCAAACACCATATCAAAAAGCTATTGGCGCACTTTCATCCTGGAAGCGTTACACATTCTGTGCTTCACGGGGAAAAACGGAAACTAAAGAAGGCAGTGCTGCCGCAAACCGCCGCGGTGGCTTAGTGGCTAGGGCGCTTGGCTACTGATCCGGAGTACCCGGGTTCGAACCCGACCGCGGCGGCCTCGTTTCTATGTAGGCGAAACAATAAGGCGCCCGTGTGCTATGCGATGCCAGCGCACGTTAAAGATCCCCAGGTGGTCGAAATTATTCCGGAGCCCTCCACTACGGCACCTCTTTCTTCCTTTCTTCTTACGCTCCCTCCTTTATCCCTTCTCTTACGGCGCGGTTCAGGTGTTCGCCACGATGTGAGACAGATACTACGCCATTTCCTTTCCCCCCAAACCAATTTCTGTGCTGTCGCAGGTGGTGGTGTAAACTTTATTACATACAGGGGAGTTTAGGACGCACAGGTCCTTGGGCCCCCGCACGGCCCCACTGCACTCAAACGTTCATGTCCCGGGGGCTCATGACGCTGGCAGCCCGGCCTGTGGCGATGGCTTGCTTGGCCGGGTCCTCGGAGCGCAGTATGATCTCCCAAGCCTCCCAAGTGGTAAGGGGATCCAGGCCCCGCGGGGGAGGATCCGCCGGGCAGAGGAAAAGGATATGATCGAGAGTGGCTTTGGGGTGGTGGCAGAGGGTACAGGAGGGGTTTGTGTTGACGTGGTGATAGCGCGGGCGTACATAAGGGGAAGGTAAGGTGCGCGTTTGGAGCTGCCTCGAAAGTGTCTGATGATAATTGTCGAGGGAGGGATCGGGTGGGGGGTACAGCCGACGCTCGGCTTTGCAGGCCTGCGTCAGTTCACTGAAGGAATGCATGCGCTCCCATGAGAACCCCAGATCGGAGGCCGCCGGTGCCCGGTTGAGAGAACCTCTGGCTAAAGAGTTGGCAGTCCCGTTTCCGGGATTCCCGGAGTGGGCAGGCACCCATATGAGCTCCATGTGGCGGGGCGGGTGTGCGGCGAGGGAGTTCAATATGCGAAATGCAAGGACGTGAACTCTCCCGCAGGCGAAATTTAGTATCGCAGTTTTAGAGTCCGATAGTATATACCGAGCCTCCGTGCGCGTGATGGCTAGGGCAATAGCGGCCTCTTCAGCCTCATCCGAAGTGGCAGTGGGGAATATGTGAAGGGTTGCAATCGGTGGTAGGGAGGGGTTCGTGATGGCTACAACCGCGTCCTCGCCTGTGCAAGTGGCATCCACCCAAACGGCATCCGGTTCCACGCCATAGTTTTTGTGGAGCGCCCGTGCGCGAGCTCTGCGGCGGGGTTCGTGGTAGGTGGGGTGCATGTTTTTAGGGAGAGGTTTAATAAGTAGTTCGCGGTGAATGTGGTGGGGGACCGGGAGCTGCGCGGGATCCGTGGCTAGTATCCTGATGCCGAGGGTGTGTAGGATGTGTCTGCCGGTGGTGGTTCTCGCGAGACGTATGTATTGTGTCTGTCGGTTGGCCTCGATAAGCTCACCCACTGTGTTGTGTAGGCCTAGCTGGAGGAGTTTTTCGGTTGAAGTATTTAGGGGTAGGTGTGCTGTCTTAAATGCTGTTCGGATCATGGCATCCAGGGTGGAGATTTCTGTGGCCTGGAGTATCAGGTAGGGGAGCGTGAAGAGAAAGCGGCTGAGGACGAAGGCATGAATGAGACGACATAGGTCATGCTCCTTCATGCCCCGGTGGTGTCCAGAAACTCGGCGGATTAGGTGGAATATCGACACCGCCGTCTGCTTGAGTTTCTGGATGGTGAGAGTGTTTTTCCCGTTGTTCTGGATGTGGAGGCCCAGTACCCGGAGAGTGTGTACCTCCGGGATGTACCGGTTTTCCAGTTTCACGGTTATGGGGGCTGTGGGGCAGTTTCGGGTTGTGGGGCGGAGTATGAGGAGCTCCGACTTCTCCGGAGAGCAAGAGAGTCCGGTACTCCGCGCATGTGTTTGGGTGAGGGTAGCTGCCGACTGCAGAGTATTCTCTATGTCTCCATCACTGCCATGGGTGGTCCATAGAGTGATATCATCAGCATAGAGTGTATGCCGGAGGTGAGGGATAGTTTGTAGTTTGCGGGCAAGGGGGATGAGTGTGACATTGAAGAGGAAAGGGGAGAGGACAGATCCCTAAGGAGTGCCAACCCCACTAAGGGTGTATGGATGGGATGTGTGGGGACCGAAGTGAATTTCGGCCGTGCGGTTAGTAAGGAATGCTTGAATATAGGTATACATGTATACGTTCACCTATGTTCAAGGGGGAGAGCGCCGTCATGATCGCTTTATGGTCTAGGCGATCAAAGGTCTTTGAGAGATCCAAGGCGAGGACAGCTTTTGTGTGGCCCGGTATGAGGAGGTCAAAAATATCCTGTGCGAGCTGAAGCATGGCGTCCTGGGCCGACAGGTGGGGACGGAAGTCTACCATGCTGTGCGGATAGAGGTCTTGCTCCGTCATGTGTTGGGTGAGTAGGGCGAGTGCGACATGCTCCAAAAGCTTGCCCAGGCATGCTGTCGCAGACGTCTTAACGCGATTTCCGATGTATGCTTCATCTGCTTCATTCCAGGGGTACTATTCAACACGTGGTGGCAGTTGCCGTTTGCAGCTCTCCCGTCCTTTACTCGTATATTGCTTATAGGTTTGCTTTTATTGAGCTATAGACATCGCACTAAGCCATGCATTTAATTTTGTCATAAAAAGCGTGCATATTAGAACTCGATACCACTACTTAAAAAATCAAGAATATTTACAGTAATTAATGTTAAGCAAGTCTGAATCACATTCCGATACTGAAACAGCGAAAAGTGGACAGGACACGTGCCAGAGCAACACACGGCAGAATAAATATCGGCAGCAAAGTGGAATGTTTCTACGGTTCTTGTATCGCCTTCCGTCGTCCCCTGACGAGCTTTCGATAAGTAGAACTCTTTTTCCGCACTTTTTGTCATTGTTTGTCGCCTCTTTCTTCCTTTATCATTATTTTGTTTAATTTTTACATGCGCTTATCAAGTCTTATTCTTAGTACATTTCATGCTGTGCCCAGTCTTTTTTGTTGCGTTCACGTGTGCATTTTGCAATATTTTTTGCAGGTCAGATTGCTTGGACAACGCCTTCCTTGTTCTACGGCCATCGCGGTGGCTTCGCAGTTATGGCACACACGGATTCGATCCCGGCCGCGGTTGTCGAATATCGGTGGAGGCGAAATTCTAGAGGACCGTGTACTGTGCGATGTCAGTGCACGTTAAAGAACCCCACTTGGTCGAAATTTCTGGAGCCCTTCACTACGGCATCCCTCATAACCTGGGTCGCTTTGGGACGTTATGCACCCATAAACCAGAAAGCCTTCCTTGTTCCATGTGTCATATTTCTATCACAAGTTCCCGCTGATGGTTTTCTGGCCTCCTTGAGAAAGCATAAGAACTTCCCTTTTCGTGCCCAAATATCGCTTTATTCAAATGAGCTTTTTCTCTCAAACTTCCCCGGTTTGTCAAGTTTGAGTACCTAATTATCTATTCTTTCATTGGCTTGAGCGCACGATAACTTTTATTAGGCGTGGACTCCCTCCACTTTTATCTCTGCCTTTTTTTTCAATGAGGGCCTTAAACGCAGGAACACGGGCCACATACTACACAGTTTTGTGCTGGATAAGAAGATAGCGGTCAGAAGGATGGCGGGACGTTGAGACGAGCTGAGCAGAATCCAGGCGTTAAATTATGCGCGACAACGAAAGATAACGTCGTTCCAGCCACTAATCGATAAAAGGCGCGTGCTGTTTGCCAGAACATTGTAGCCTTTGAAGCGGTCCCCAGGCTAGCTCAGGTGTCAGGATGCGGTGCAGCCTAAAGTGGCAGGCGTACGGTGCAGGTTCGGTGATGTTCTTTGGAAACTTTCAACGCGTAGCAAGCCTAAGCAGCTGACTTCTTGAGCACAAATGCGTTAGCCTTATCGCACAGGGAGTTCTTGCAGTGCAAGGGGGCTCAGTTTGAAAGGGAACAAGAGAGCGCGTGGCCACCGCACTTCGCGACGCGCTGACGCCGACACGCGCATGCGCAGTAGGCGTGCCTGGCTGCTCTTTCCGTGCCGGTGCCGCCCATTCTAGACGGCTTTTGGCGGCAGTTCACGCGTTCACGTGTGGCCTTTTATACAGAATTACTCTGTACATTCCATACCTCCGGAGAAGGAAATCTGTGGACGAGAATAATAATAATAATAATAATAATAATAATAATAATAATAATAATAATAATGATTTGCTTTTGGGGAAAGGAAATGGCGCAGTATCTGTCTTATATACCGTTGGACACCTGAACCGCGCCGTAGGGGAAGGCATAAAGGAGGGAGTGAAAGAAGAAAGGAAGAAAGCGGTGCCGTAGTGGAGGGCTCCGGAATTTCGACCACCTGGGGATCTTTAACGTGCACTGACATCGCACAGCACACGGGCGCCTTAGCGCTTTGCCTCCATAAAAACGCAGCCGCCGCGGTCGAGAAGAAGACAAGAGGCGCATTGGGAAGCGGAAGCGTGGCGGAAGATGAGCCAGGCAGCGTCTGCCCTCTTCCATCCAACACCTTCTCCGGTTGGTAGCGCGGCGCAGCATGTTGACTAACGCTCCTAGCCTCCCATTAATTACGTTAAATACTTTACGCCGACAAGCATGTGCTATAGATGCCAGAAAGACGGTGCATAGTTTGTGTGAAATGAATGCAGCGTGGCATTAAGCGTCAGGCTCTGTAATGTGCTACGTATCGTGTCGCAGGAGGTCCCGTATTTATTTGTACAACAGATATCCACACATATATGCGTATATGTCGACAAATATGTCGGCACCGAACCGAGGCCTGCCCCAAGCAAGCAATGTGCGAGCGTACTAATTGGGTAAATGAAATGGCCGTAAGGGCCATGAATTTTTGACGCGGTCTCCGTAACGATAACAACAAAATCTGCAATAAAACTATTGGTGCTAAATATAACGATGGCTTCGAGCTGATTAATATGAACTCTCGAGCAAAACGAAAGCCAACAATCCACAAAACCGCACGTAGCTCAATCAAGAGGCTTCTGGGCGCAATCGAGTGGAACGTGGTGCGGAAGCTTCTCTGGAGTGCATGCATGACATGAAAGCCATGTGCCCACTTTTGGCTAATAGACACACTAGCTAGGGGCTCTACGCACGCCGAAGTAGAGTGAGCGTTTTTAAAAGCGACGGCTTTTACTACTTTCGTCGAGGCGATAACGTTCTCGCCTCACGTTTGACCTTGACCGTTCTTTCTACGCCGCTGCCATAGCAACACATCACGTGACTTCGCCGAGCCGAGTCTTCGCGTCGCTGTGCCGGGGCTCCAGCTGCCTGACCACGTGATCTAGCCGAGCCTCAGCTGGATAAAAAAAATTAGCTGCGGTTTAACTACTGCTGAACCTGGTTAGAGAGCGAGACATTAATTGTTTGGTTGGTTTTTGGGGGAAAGGAAATGGCGCAGTATCTGTCTCATATATCGGCGGACACCTCAACCGCGCCGTAAGGGAAGGGATAAATGAGAGAGTGAAAGAAGAAAGGAAGAAGAGGTGCCGCAGTGGAGGGCTCCGGAATAATTTCGACCACCTGGGGATCTTTAACGTGCACTGACATCGCACAGCACACGGGCACCTTATTGTTTTGCCTCCATAAAAACGCAGCCGCCGTGGTCGGGTTCGAACCCGGGAACTCCGGATCAGTAGCCGAGGAGCCAACGCGGCGGGGTACGGAGGTGAAACGCTAAGGGGCCATTTGCGGTGCGATGTCAGTGCACGGTAAAGATCCACCGCGTGGTCGACATTATTCCAGAGCCCTCCACTACGGCACTTCTTTCTACCTTTCTTCTTTCACTCCCTCCTTTGTCCCTTCCCTTGCGGCGCGGTTCAGTGTCCAACGATATATGGGACAGATATACTGCGCCATTTCCTTTCCCCAAAAACCAATTAATATTATTATTATCGGGCAACTAGACGCGGCTTGGCGTCTGTAATTAATAATAATAATTGGTTTTTGGGGAAAGGAAATGGCGCAGTATCTGTCTCATATATCGTTGGACACCTGAACCGCGCCGTAAGGGAAGGGATAAGAGAGGGAGTGAAAGAAGAAAGGAAGAATTAGGTGCCGTAGTGGAGGGCTCCGGAATAATTTCGACCACCTGGGGATCTTTAACGTGTACTGACATCGCACAGCACACGGGCGCCTTAGCGTTTTTCCTCCATAAAAACGCAGCCACCACGGTCGGGTTCGAACCCGGGAACTCCGGATCAGTAGTCGAGCGCCCTAACCACTGAGCCACCGCGGCGGGTAGCGTCTGTAATGCTGAGTGCATTCCGCACACTGGATAGGCAGCGCGCCCGCCCTGCCAGCCGGGTAGATGACAACGCTGTCAGCGCTAATGCATGCAGCCCGCATCTCTCTCCCACCACCGCCAAGTATCTCAAAGCGCCGCCGCGGTGGCTGAGTAGTTCTGAGACTCGGCTAGGGGAGA
>JARKHS020005437.1:0-39315 GCA_030143305.2 Amblyomma americanum | reverse complement strand
CAAGCTGAGAGGGAACCTTTCATCCATTGCATGCCTTCCACCTGCTCCATTGAAACAAACTGAGAGGCGACCTTACATTCATTACATGCCTTCCACCTGCTGCATTGAAACAAGCTGAAAGGCAACCATTCACCCATTACATGCCTCCCACCTCCTGCATTTAAACAAACTGAGAGGCAACCTACCATCCATTACATGCCTTCCAACTGCTTCATTGAAACAAGCTGAGAGGCAACCTTCCATCCATAACACGTCTTCCCCCTCCTGCATTGAAACAAACTAAGAGGTGACCTTTTATTCATTACATGCCTTCCACCTGCTGCATTGAAGCAAACTGAGAGGCAACCTTCCATTCATTACATGCCTTCCACCTGCTGCTTTGAAACAAACTGACAGGCAGCCTTCCATCCATTACATGCCTTCCACCTGCTGCATTGAAGCAAACTGAGAGGCAACCTTCCATTCATTACATGCCTTCCACCTGCTGCATTGAAACAAACTGAGAGGCAACCTTCCATCCATTATATACATCTTTATTTCCAGAAGACAACTGGATGGTCTCTTGGGCTAAAAGCTACACAAAAGCTTGACGAGGCCCAAGAGACCATTACAAGGCAGCAGCGTAAAGAATAATAAAACAGTTACTGTGACAGGTAATAATGATGTCAATCACATAAAGCTACCAGTAATGAACTGAAACCAAAAATAAAACAACTGAAAAGCACATACGTGGAAACAACAAACAAAAATTAATGGATCACAACTGCACAAAACAGGAATGTAATTGTTTTTTGTTCAAGCCCACTGTGCGTCTATATTTGTTTAGTATTGTAGGGAGGTTATGGGTAAGTGACTGATATTTATAAAATGTACGAAAATGAGGAACTGCCCACGCATCAACATTTCTTGTTTGCACGCTAATATTTCGTCGCTCTAAGGATGCCAAGGACTTTAGAAGGTTAGTAACTTCAGGGAAGGAAAAGTAGATTGACTGTAATAGGCGAAATTCATACAACTTGTCTACACTTATGATATTGAATGATTCAAATGCTCCCTTTGTAGTTTCCATGGGCTCAATATTACATGCCTTCCACCTGCTGCACTGAAGCAAACTGAGAGGCAACCTTCCATCCATTACATGCCTTCCACCTACTGCATTGAAACAAGCTGAGAGGCGACCTTCCATCCAATACATGCCTTCCACCTGCTGCATTGAAACAAACTAAGAGGCGACCTTCCATCCATTACATGCCTTCCACCTACTGCATTGAAACAAGCTGAGAGGCGACCTTCCATCCAATACATGCCTTCCACCTGCTGCATTGAAACAAACTATAAGGCAAAATGCCATCCATTTCATGCTTTCGACCTGCTGCATTGAAACAAACCGAGAGGCGACCTTCCATTCATTACATGCCTTCCACCTGCTGCTTTGAAACAAACTGAGAGGCGACCTTCCATTCATTACATGCCTTCCACCTGCTGCATTGAAACAAACTAAGAGGGGACCTTCCATTCATTACATGCCTTCCACCTGCTGCATCGACACAAACTGAGAGGCAACTTTCTATCCATTACATGCCTTCCACCTGCTGCATTAAAACAAACTAAGAGGTGACCTTCTATTCATTACATGTTTTCCACCTGCTGCATTGAAACAAACTAAGAGGCGACCTTTTATTCATTACATGCCTTCCACCTGCTGCATAGAAGCAAACTGAGAGGCGACCTTCCATTCATTACATGCCTTCCGAAACCTGCTGCATTGAAACAAACTGACAGGCAGCCTTCCATCCATTACATGCCTTCCACCTGCTGCATTGAAACAAGCTGAGAGGCGACCTTCATCCATTGCATGCCTTCCACCTGCTGCATTGAAGCAAACTGAGAGGCAACCTGCCATCCTTTTCATGCCTTCCACCTGCTGCATTGAAACAAACTGAGAGGCGACCTTACATTCATTACATGCCTTCCACCTGCTGCATTGAAACAAGCTGAGAGGCAACCTTTCACCCATTACATGCCTTCCACCTCCTGCATTTAAACAAACTAAGAGGCAACCTACCATCCATTACATGCCTTCCAACTGCTTCATTGAAACAAGCTGAAAGGCAACCTTCCATCCATAACACGCCTTCCCCCTCCTGCATTGAAACAAACTGAGAGGCTACCTGCCATCCATTACATGCCTTCAACCTGCTGCATTGAAACAAACTGAGAGGCGACCTTCCATTCATTACATGCTTTCCACCTACTGCATTGAAACAAACTGAGAGGCAACCTTCCATCCATTACATGCCTTCCACCTGCTGCATTGAAACAAACTAAGAGGCGACCTTTTATTCATTACATGCCTTCCACCTGCTGCATTGAAACAAACTGAGAGGCAACCTTCCATTCATTACATGCCTTCCACCTGCTGCATTGAAACAAACTGACAGGCAGCCTTCCATCCATTACATGCCTTCCACCTGCTGCATTGAAGCAAACTGAGAGGCAACCTTCCATTCATTACATGCCTTCCACCTGCTGCATTGAAACAAGCTGAGAGGCGACCTTCTATCCATTACATGCCTTCCACCTGCTGCATTGAAACAAGCTGAGAGGCGACCTTCCATTCATTACATGCCTTCCACCTGCTGCATTGAAGCAAACTGAGAGGCAACCTGCCATCCATTTCATGCCTTCCACCTGCTGCATTGAAACAAACTGAGAGGCAACCTTCCATCCATTACACGTCTTCCACATGATGCATTGAAACAAGCTTAGAGGTGACCTTCCATCAATTACATGCCTTCCACCAGCTGCATTGAAACAAGCTGAGAGGCAACCTTCCATTCATTACATGCCTTCCACCTGCTGCATTGAAGCAAACTGAGAGGCAACCTTCTATCCATTACATGCCTTCCACATGCTGCATTGAAACAAGCTGAGAGGGAACCTTTCATCCATTGCATGCCTTCCACCTGCTCCATTGAAACAAACTGAGAGGCGACCTTACATTCATTACATGCCTTCCACCTACTGCATTGAAACAAGCTGAGAGGCGACCTTCCATCCAATACATGCCTTCCACCTGCTGCATTGAAACAAACTATAAGGCAAAATGCCATCCATTTCATGCTTTCGACCTGCTGCATTGAAACAAACCGAGAGGCGACCTTCCATTCATTACATGCCTTCCACCTGCTGCTTTGAAACAAACTGAGAGGCGACCTTCCATTCATTACATGCCTTCCACCTGCTGCATTGAAACAAACTAAGAGGGGACCTTCCATTCATTACATGCCTTCCACCTGCTGCATCGACACAAACTGAGAGGCAACTTTCTATCCATTACATGCCTTCCACCTGCTGCATTAAAACAAACTAAGAGGTGACCTTCTATTCATTACATGTTTTCCACCTGCTGCATTGAAACAAACTAAGAGGCGACCTTTTATTCATTACATGCCTTCCACCTGCTGCATAGAAGCAAACTGAGAGGCGACCTTCCATTCATTACATGCCTTCCGAAACCTGCTGCATTGAAACAAGCTGACAGGCAGCCTTCCATCCATTACATGCCTTCCACCTGCTGCATTGAAACAAGCTGAGAGGCGACCTTCATCCATTGCATGCCTTCCACCTGCTGCATTGAAGCAAACTGAGAGGCAACCTGCCATCCTTCTCATGCCTTCCACCTGCTGAATTGAAACAAACTGAGAGGCGACCTTACATTCATTACATGCCTTCCACCTGCTGCATTGAAACAAGCTGAGAGGCAACCTTTCACCCATTACATGCCTTCCACCTCCTGCATTTAAACAAACTAAGAGGCAACCTACCATCCATTACATGCCTTCCAACTGCTTCATTGAAACAAGCTGAGAGGCAACCTTCCATCCATAACACGGCTTCCCCCTCCTGCATTGAAACAAACTGAGAGGCTACCTGCCATCCATTACATGCCTTCAACCTGCTGCATTGAAACAAACTGAGAGGCGACCTTCCATTCATTACATGCTTTCCACCTACTGCATTGAAACAAACTGAGAGGCAACCTTCCATCCATTACATGCCTTCCACCTGCTGCATTGAAACAAACTAAGAGGCGACCTTTTATTCATTACATGCCTTCCACCTGCTGCATTGAAACAAACTGAGAGGCAACCTTCCATTCATTACATGCCTTCCACCTGCTGCATTGAAACAAACTGACAGGCAGCCTTCCATCCATTACATGCCTTCCACCTGCTGCATTGAAGCAAACTGAGAGGCAACCTTCCATTCATTACATGCCTTCCACCTGCTGCATTGAAACAAGCTGAGAGGCGACCTTCTATCCATTACATGCCTTCCACCTGCTGCATTGAAACAAGCTGAGAGGCGACCTTCCATTCATTACATGCCTTCCACCTGCTGCATTGAAGCAAACTGAGAGGCAACCTGCCATCCATTTCATGCCTTCCACCTGCTGCATTGAAACAAACTGAGAGGCAACCTTCCATCCATTACACGTCTTCCACATGATGCATTGAAACAAGCTTAGAGGTGACCTTCCATCAATTACATGCCTTCCACCAGCTGCATTGAAACAAGCTGAGAGGCAACCTTCCATTCATTACATGCCTTCCACCTGCTGCATTGAAGCAAACTGAGAGGCAACCTTCTATCCATTACATGCCTTCCACATGCTGCATTGAAACAAGCTGAGAGGGAACCTTTCATCCATTGCATGCCTTCCACCTGCTCCATTGAAACAAACTGAGAGGCGACCTTACATTCATTACATGCCTTCCACCTGCTGCATTGAAACAAGCTGAAAGGCAACCTTTCACCCATTACATGCCTCCCACCTCCTGCATTTAAACAAACTGAGAGGCAACCTACCATCCATTACATGCCTTCCAACTGCTTCATTGAAACAAGCTGAGAGGCAACCTTCCATCCATAACACGTCTTCCCCCTCCTGCATTGAAACAAACTAAGAGGTGACCTTTTATTCATTACATGCCTTCCACCTGCTGCATTGAAGCAAACTGAGAGGCAACCTTCCATTCATTACATGCCTTCCACCTGCTGCTTTGAAACAAACTGACAGGCAGCCTTCCATCCATTACATGCCTTCCACCTGCTGCATTGAAGCAAACTGAGAGGCAACCTTCCATTCATAACATGCCTTCCACCTGCTGCATTGAAACAAGCTGAGAGGCGAACTTCTATCCATTACATGCCTTCCACCTGCTGCATTGAAAACAAACTGAGAGGCAACCTGCCATCCATTTCATGCCTTCCACCTGCTGCATTGAAACAAACTGAGAGGCGACTTTCCATTCATTGCATGCCTTCCACCTGCTGCATTGAAACAAACTGAGAGGCGACCTTCCATTCATTACATGCCTTCCACCTGCTGCATTGAAGCAAACTCAGAGGCAACCTGCCATCCATTTCATGCTTTCGACCTGCTGCATTGAAACAAACTGAGAGGCAGCCTTCCATCCATTACATGCCTTCCATCTGCTGCATTAGAACAAACTGAGAGGCAACCTGCCATCCATTTCATGCCTTCCACCAGCTGCATTGAAACAAACTGAGAGGCAACCTTCCATCCATTACATGCCTTCCACCTGCTGCATTGAAGCAAACTGAGAGGCAACCTTCCATCCATTACATGCCTTCCACCTGCTGCATTGAAACAAGCTGAGAGGCGACCTTCCATTCATTACATGCCTTCCAAAACCTGCTGCATAGAAACAAACTGACAGGCAGCCTTCCATCCATTACATGCCTTCCACCTGCTGCATTGAAGCAAACTGAGAGGCGACCTTCCATCCATTACATGCCTTCCACCTGCTGCATTCAAACAAGCTGAGAGGCAACCTTCCATTCATTACATGCCTTCCACCTACTGCATTGAAGCAAACTGAGAGGCAACCTTCCATCTATTACATGCCTTCCACCAGCTGCATTGAAACAAGCTGAGAGGCGACCTTCCATCCATTACATGATTTCCACCTGCTGCATTGAAACAAACTAAGAGGCAACCCTCCATTCATTACATGCCTTCCACCTGCTACATTGAAACAAATTGAGAGGCGACCTTCAATTCATTACATGCCTTCCAAAACCTGCTGCATAGAAACAAACTGACAGGCAACCTTCCATCCATTACATGCCTTCCACCTGCTGTATTGAAACAAATTGAGAGGCGACCTTCCATTCATTACATGCCTTCCAAAACCTGCTGCATAGAAACAAACTGACAGGCAGGCTTCCATCCATTACATGCCTTCCACCTGCTGCATTGAAACAAACTGAGAGGCGTCCTTCCATTCATTACATGCCTTCCAAAACCTGCTGCATAGAAACAAACTGACAGGCAGCCTTCCATCCATTACATGCCTTCCACCTGCTGCATTGAAGCAAACTGAGAGGCGACCTTCCATCTATTACATGCCTTCCACCAGCTGCATTGAAACAAGCTGAGAGGCGACCTTCCATCCATTACATGATTTCCACCTGCTGCATTGAAACAAACTAAGAGGCAACCCTCCATTCATTACATGCCTTCCACCTGCTACATTGAAACAAATTGAGAGGCGACCTTCAATTCATTACATGCCTTCCAAAACCTGCTGCATAGAAACAAACTGACAGGCAGCCTTCCATCCATTACATGCCTTCCACCTGCTGCATTGAAACAAATTGAGAGGCGACCTTCCATTCATTACATGCCTTCCAAAACCTGCTGCATAGAAACAAACTGACAGGCAACCTTCCATCCATTACATGCCTTCCACCTGCTGCATTGAAACAAGCTGAGAGGCGACCTTCCATCCATTACATGCCTTCCACCTGCTGCATTGAAACAAGCTGAGAGGCGACCTTCCATCCATTACATGCCTTCCACCTGCTGCATTGAAACAAGCTGAGAGGCAACCTTCCATTCATTACATGCCTTCCATCTACTGCATTGAACCAAACTGAGAGGCAACCTTCCATCTATTACATGCCTTCCACCAGCTGCATTGAAACAAGCTGAGAGGCGACCTTCCATCCATTACATGATTTCCACCTGCTGCATTGAAACAAACTAAGAGGCAACCCTCCATTCATTACATGCCTTCCACCTGCTACATTGAAACAAATTGAGAGGCGACCTTCAATTCATTACATGCCTTCCACCTGCTGCATTGAAACAAACTGAGAGGCGTCCTTCCATTCATTACATGCCTTCCAAAACCTGCTGCATAGAAACAAACTGACAGGCAGCCTTCCATCCATTACATGCCTTCCACCTACTGCATTGAAACAAGCTGAGAGGCGACCTTCCATCCAATACATGCCTTCCACCTGCTGCATTGAAACAAACTAAGAGCCGACCTTCCATCCATTACATGCCTTCCAAAACCTGCTGCATAGAAACAAACTGACAGGCAGCCTTCCATCCATTACATGCCTTCCACCTGCTGCATTGAAACAAGCTGAGAGGCGACCTTCCATCCATTACATGCCTTCCACCTGCTGCATTGAAACAAGCTGAGAGGCAACCTTCCATTCATTACATGCCTTCCATCTACTGCATTGAAGCAAACTGAGAGGCAACCTTCCATCTATTACATGCCTTCCACCAGCTGCATTGAAACAAGCTGAGAGGCGACCTTCCATCCATTACATGATTTCCACCTGCTGCATTGAAACAAACTAAGAGGCAACCCTCCATTCATTACATGCCTTCCACCTGCTACATTGAAACAAATTGAGAGGCGACCTTCAATTCATTACATGCCTTCCACCTGCTGCATTGAAACAAACTGAGAGGCGTCCTTCCATTCATTACATGCCTTCCAAAACCTGCTGCATAGAAACAAACTGACAGGCAGCCTTCCATCCATTACATGCCTTCCACCTACTGCATTGAAACAAGCTGAGAGGCGACCTTCCATCCAATACATGCCTTCCACCTGCTGCATTGAAACAAACTAAGAGGCGACCTTCCATCCATTACATGCCTTCCACCTACTGCATTGAAACAAGCTGAGAGCCGACCTTCCATCCAATACATGCCTTCCACCTGCTGCATTGAAACAAACTATAAGGCAAAATGCCATCCATTTCATGCTTTCGACCTGCTGCATTGAAACAAACCGAGAGGCGACCTTCCATTCATTACATGCCTTCCACCTGCTGCTTTGAAACAAACTGAGAGGCGACCTTCCATTCATTACATGCCTTCCACCTGCTGCATTGAAACAAACTAAGAGGGGACCTTCCATTCATTACATGCCTTCCACCTGCTGCATCGACACAAACTGAGAGGCAACTTTCTATCCATTACATGCCTTCCACCTGCTGCATTAAAACAAACAAAGAGGTGACCTTCTATTCATTACATGTTTTCCACCTGCTGCATTGAAACAAACTAAGAGGCGACCTTTTATTCATTACATGCCTTCCACCTGCTGCATAGAAGCAAACTGAGAGGCGACCTTCCATTCATTACATGCCTTCCGACACCTGCTGCATTGAAACAAACTGACAGGCAGCCTTCCATCCATTACATGCCTTCCACCTGCTGCATTGAAACAAGCTGAGAGGCGACCTTCATCCATTGCATGCCTTCCACCTGCTGCATTGAAACAAACTAAATGGCGACCTTCCATTCATTACATGCCTTCCACCTGCTGCATTGAAACAAACTGAGAGGCGACCTTACATTCATTACATGCCTTCCACCTGCTGCATTGAAACAAGCTGAGAGGCAACCTTTCACCCATTACATGCCTTCCACCTCCTGCATTTAAACAAACTAAGAGGCAACCTACCATCCATTACATGCCTTCCAACTGCTTCATTGAAACAAGCTGAGAGGCAACCTTCCATCCATAACACGCCTTCCCCCTCCTGCATTGAAACAAACTGAGAGGCTACCTGCCATCCATTACATGCCTTCAACCTGCTGCATTGAAACAAACTGAGAGGCGACCTTCCATTCATTACATGCTTTCCACCTACTGCATTGAAACAAACTGAGAGGCAACCTTCCATCCATTACATGCCTTCCACCTGCTGCATTGAAACAAACTAAGAGGCGACCTTTTATTCATTACATGCCTTCCACCTGCTGCATTGAAACAAACTGAGAGGCAACCTTCCATTCATTACATGCTTTCCACCTGCTGCATTGAAACAAACTGACAGGCAGCCTTCCATCCATTACATGCCTTCCACCTGCTGCATTGAAGCAAACTGAGAGGCAACCTTCCATTCATTACATGCCTTCCACCTGCTGCATTGAAACAAGCTGAGAGGCGACCTTCTATCCATTACATGCCTTCCACCTGCTGCATTGAAACAAGCTGAGAGGCGACCTTCCATTCATTACATGCCTTCCACCTGCTGCATTGAAGCAAACTGAGAGGCAACCTGCCATCCATTTCATGCCTTCCACCTGCTGCATTGAAACAAACTGAGAGGCAACCTTCCATCCATTACACGTCTTCCACATGATGCATTGAAACAAGCTTAGAGGTGACCTTCCATCAATTACATGCCTTCCACCAGCTGCATTGAAACAAGCTGAGAGGCAACCTTCCATTCATTACATGCCTTCCACCTGCTGCATTGAAGCAAACTGAGAGGCAACCTTCTATCCATTACATGCCTTCCACATGCTGCATTGAAACAAGCTGAGAGGGAACCTTTCATCCATTGCATGCCTTCCACCTGCTGCATTGAAACAAACTGAGAGGCGACCTTACATTCATTACATGCCTTCCACCTGCTGCATTGAAACAAGCTGAAAGGCAACCTTTCACCCATTACATGCCTCCCACCTCCTGCATTTAAACAAACTGAGAGGCAACCTACCATCCATTACATGCCTTCCAACTGCTTCATTGAAACAAGCTGAGAGGCAACCTTCCATCCATAACACGTCTTCCCCCTCCTGCATTGAAACAAACTGAGAGGCAACCTGCCATCCATTACATGCCTTCCACCTGCTGCATTGAAAAAAACTGAGAGGCGACCTTCCATTCATTACGTGCTTTACACCTACTGCATTGAAACAAACTGAGAGGCAACCTTCCATCCATTACATGCCTTCCACCTGCTGCACTGAAACAAACTAAGAGGTGACCTTTTATTCATTACATGCCTTCCACCTGCTGCATTGAAGCAAACTGAGAGGCAACCTTCCATTCATTACATGCCTTCCACCTGCTGCTTTGAAACAAACTGACAGGCAGCCTTCCATCCATTACATGCCTTCCACCTGCTGCATTGAAGCAAACTGAGAGGCAACCTTCCATTCATTACATGCCTTCCACCTGCTGCATTGAAACAAGCTGAGAGGCGAACTTCTATCCATTACATGCCTTCCACCTGCTGCATTGAAAACAAACTGAGAGGCAACCTGCCACCCATTTCATGCCTTCCACCTGCTGCATTGAAACAAACTGAGAGGCGACCTTCCATTCATTGCATGCCTTCCACCTGCTGCATTGAAACAAACTAAGAGGCGACCTTCCATTCATTACATGCCTTCCACCTGCTGCATTGAAGCAAACTCAGAGGCAACCTGCCATCCATTTCATGCTTTCGACCTGCTGCATTGAAACAAACTGAGAGGCAGCCTTCCATCCATTACATGCCTTCCATCTGCTGCATTGAAACAAACTGAGAGGCGTCCTTCCATTCATTACATGCCTTCCAAAACCTGCTGCATAGAAACAAACTGACAGGCAGCCTTCCATCCATTACATGCCTTCCACCTACTGCATTGAAACAAGCTGAGAGGCGACCTTCCATCCAATACATGCCTTCCACCTGCTGCATTGAAACAAACTAAGAGGCGACCTTCCATCCATTACATGCCTTCCAAAACCTGCTGCATAGAAACAAACTGACAGGCAGCCTTCCATCCATTACATGCCTTCCACCTGCTGCATTGAAACAAGCTGAGAGGCGACCTTCCATCCATTACATGCCTTCCACCTGCTGCATTGAAACAAGCTGAGAGGCAACCTTCCATTCATTACATGCCTTCCATCTACTGCATTGAAGCAAACTGAGAGGCAACCTTCCATCTATTACATGCCTTCCACCAGCTGCATTGAAACAAGCTGAGAGGCGACCTTCCATCCATTACATGATTTCCACCTGCTGCATTGAAACAAGCTGAGAGGCGACCTTCCATCCAATACATGCCTTCCACCTGCTGCATTGAAACAAACTAAGAGGCGACCTTCCATCCATTACATGCCTTCCACCTACTGCATTGAAACAAGCTGAGAGGCGACCTTCCATCCAATACATGCCTTCCACCTGCTGCATTGAAACAAACTATAAGGCAAAATGCCATCCATTTCATGCTTTCGACCTGCTGCATTGAAACAAACCGAGAGGCGACCTTCCATTCATTACATGCCTTCCACCTGCTGCTTTGAAACAAACTGAGAGGCGACCTTCCATTCATTACATGCCTTCCACCTGCTGCATTGAAACAAACTAAGAGGGGACCTTCCATTCATTACATGCCTTCCACCTGCTGCATCGACACAAACTGAGAGGCAACTTTCTATCCATTACATGCCTTCCACCTGCTGCATTAAAACAAACTAAGAGGTGACCTTCTATTCATTACATGTTTTCCACCTGCTGCATTGAAACAAACTAAGAGGCGACCTTTTATTCATTACATGCCTTCCACCTGCTGCATAGAAGCAAACTGAGAGGCAACCTTCCATTCATTACATGCCTTCCGAAACCTGCTGCATTGAAACAAACTGACAGGCAGCCTTCCATCCATTACATGCCTTCCACCTGCTGCATTGAAACAAGCTGAGAGGCGACCTTCATCCATTGCATGCCTTCCACCTGCTGCATTGAAACAAACTAAAAGGCGACCTTCCATTCATTACATGCCTTCCACCTGCTGCATTGAAGCAAACTGAGAGGCAACCTGCCATCCTTTTCATGCCTTCCACCTGCTGCATTGAAACAAACTGAGAGGCGACCTTACATTCATTACATGCCTTCCACCTGCTGCATTGAAACAAGCTGAGAGGCAACCTTTCACCCATTACATGCCTTCCACCTCCTGCATTTAAACAAACTAAGAGGCAACCTACCATCCATTAGATGCCTTCCAACTGCTTCATTGAAACAAGCTGAGAGGCAACCTTCCATCCATAACACGCCTTCCCCCTCCTGCATTGAAACAAACTGAGAGGCTACCTGCCATCCATTACATGCCTTCAACCTGCTGCATTGAAACAAACTGAGAGGCGACCTTCCATTCATTACATGCTTTCCACCTACTGCATTGAAACAAACTGAGAGGCAACCTTCCATCCATTACATGCCTTCCACCTGCTGCATTGAAACAAACTAAGAGGCGACCTTTTATTCATTACATGCCTTCCACCTGTTGCATTGAAACAAACTGAGAGGCAACCTTCCATTCATTACATGCCTTCCACCTGCTGCATTGAAACAAACTGACAGGCAGCCTTCCATCCATTACATGCCTTCCACCTGCTGCATTGAAGCAAACTGAGAGGCAACCTTCCATTCATTACATGCCTTCCACCTGCTGCATTGAAACAAGCTGAGAGGCGACCTTCTATCCATTACATGCCTTCCACCTGCTGCATTGAAACAAGCTGAGAGGCGACCTTCCATTCATTACATGCCTTCCACCTGCTGCATTGAAGCAAACTGAAAGGCAACCTGCCATCCATTTCATGCCTTCCACCTGCTGCATTGAAACAAACTGAGAGGCAACCTTCCATCCATTACACGTCTTCCACATGATGCATTGAAACAAGCTTAGAGGTGACCTTCCATCAATTACATGCCTTCCACCAGCTGCATTGAAACAAGCTGAGAGGCAACCTTCCATTCATTACATGCCTTCCACCTGCTGCATTGAAGCAAACTGAGAGGCAACCTTCTATCCATTACATGCCTTCCACATGCTGCATTGAAACAAGCTGAGAGGGAACCTTTCATCCATTGCATGCCTTCCACCTGCTGCATTGAAACAAACTGAGAGGCGACCTTACATTCATTACATGCCTTCCACCTGCTGCATTGAAACAAGCTGAAAGGCAACCTTTCACCCATTACATGCCTCCCACCTCCTGCATTTAAACAAACTGAGAGGCAACCTACCATCCATTACATGCCTTCCAACTGCTTCATTGAAACAAGCTGAGAGGCAACCTTCCATACATAACACGTCTTCCCCCTCCTGCATTGAAACAAACTGAGAGGCAACCTGCCATCCATTACATGCCTTCCACCTGCTGCATTGAAAAAAACTGAGAGGCGACCTTCCATTCATTACGTGCTTTACACCTATGGCATTGAAACAAACTGAGAGGCAACCTTCCATCCATTACATGCCTTCCACCTGCTGCATTGAAACAAACTAAGAGGTGACCTTTTATTCATTACATGCCTTCCACCTGCTGCATTGAAGCAAACTGAGAGGCAACCTTCCATTCATTACATGCCTTCCACCTGCTGCTTTGAAACAAACTGACAGGCAGCCTTCCATCCATTACATGCCTTCCACCTGCTGCATTGAAGCAAACTGAGAGGCAACCTTCCATTCATTACATGCCTTCCACCTGCTGCATTGAAACAAGCTGAGAGGCGAACTTCTATCCATTACATGCCTTCCACCTGCTGCATTGAAAACAAACTGAGAGGCAACCTGCCATCCATTTCATGCCTTCCACCTGCTGCATTGAAACAAACTGAGAGGCGACCTTCCATTCATTGCATGCCTTCCACCTGCTGCATTGAAACAAACTGAGAGGCGACCTTCCATTCATTACATGCCTTCCACCTGCTGCATTGAAGCAAACTCGGAGGCAACCTGCCATCCATTTCATGCTTTCGACCTGCTGCATTGAAACAAACTGAGAGGCAGCCTTCCATCCATTACATGCCTTCCATCTGCTGCATTAGAACAAACTGAGAGGCAACCTGCCATCCATTTCATGCCTTCCACCTGCTGCATTGAAACAAACTGAGAGGCAACCTTCCATCCATTACATGCCTTCCACCTGCTGCATTGAAGCAAACTGAGAGGCAACCTTCCATCCATTACATGCCTTCCACCTGCTGCATTGAAACAAGCTGAGAGGCGACCTTCCATTCATTACATGCCTTCCAAAACCTGCTGCATAGAAACAAACTGACAGGCAGCCTTCCATCCATTACATGCCTTCCACCTGCTGCATTGAAGCAAACTGAGAGGCGACCTTCCATCCATTACATGCCTTCCACCTGCTGCATTGAAACAAGCTGAGAGGCAACCTTCCATTCATTACATGCCTTCCACCTACTGCATTGAAGCAAACTGAGAGGCAACCTTCCATCTATTACATGCCTTCCACCAGCTGCATTGAAACAAGCTGAGAGGCGACCTTCCATCCATTACATGATTTCCACCTGCTGCATTGAAACAAATTGAGAGGCGACCTTCCATTCATTACATGCCTTCCAAAACCTGCTGCATAGAAACAAACTGACAGGCAACCTTCCATCCATTACATGCCTTCCACCTGCTGCATTGAAACAAATTGAGAGGCGACCTTCCATTCATTACATGATTTCCACCTGCTGCATTGAAACAAATTGAGAGGCGACCTTCAATTCATTACATGCCTTCCAAAACCTGCTGCATAGAAACAAACTGACAGGCAGCCTTCCATCCATTACATGCCTTCCACCTGCTGCATTGAAGCAAACTGAGAGGCGACCTTCCATCCATTACATGCCTTCCACCTGCTGCATTGAAACAAGCTGAGAGGCAACCTTCCATTCATTACATGCCTTCCACCTACTGCATTGAAGCAAACTGAGAGGCAACCTTCCATCCATTACATGCCTTCCACCTGCTGCATTGAAGCAAACTGAGAGGCAACCTTCCATCCATTACATGCCTTCCACCTGCTGCATTGAAACAAGCTGAGAGGCAACCTGCCATCCATTTCATGCCTTCCACCTGCTGCATTGAAACAAGCTGACAGGCAACCTTCCATTCATTACATGCCTTCCACCTACTGCATTGAAGCAAACTGAGAGGCAACCTTCCATCCATTACATGCCTTCCACCTGCTGCATTGAAGCAAACTGAGAGGCAACCTTCCATCCATTACATGCCTTCCACCTGCTGCATTGAAACAAGCTGAGAGGCGACCTTCCATCCATTACATGCCTTCCACCTGCTGCATTGAAACAAGCTGAGAGGCAACCTGCCATCCATTTCATGCCTTCCACCTGCTGCATTGAAACAAACTGAGAGGCAACCTTCCATCCATTACATGCCTTCCACCTGCTGCATTGAAACAAGCTGAGAGGCGACCTTCCATTCATTACATGCCTTCCAAAACCTGCTGCATAGAAACAAACTGACAGGCAGCCTTCCATCCATTACATGCCTTCCACCTGCTGCATTGAAGCAAACTGAGAGGCGACCTTCCATCCATTACATGCCTTCCACCTGCTGCATTGAAACAAGCTGAGAGGCAACCTTCCATTCATTACATGCCTTCCACCTACTGCATTGAAGCAAACTGAGAGGCAACCTTCCATCTATTACATGCCTTCCACCAGCTGCATTGAAACAAGCTGAGAGGCGACCTTCCATCCATTACATGATTTCCACCTGCTGCATTGAAACAAATTGAGAGGCGACCTTCCATTCATTACATGCCTTCCAATACCTGCTGCATAGAAACAAACTGACAGGCAGCCTTCCATCCATTACATGCCTTCCACCTGCTGCATTGAAGCAAACTGAGAGGCGACCTTCCATCCATTACATGCCTTCCACCTGCTGCATTGAAACAAGCTGAGAGGCAACCTTCCATTCATTACATGCCTTCCACCTACTGCATTGAAGCAAACTGAGAGGCAACCTTCCATCTATTACATGCCTTCCACCAGCTGCATTGAAACAAGCTGAGAGGCGACCTTCCATCCATTACATGATTTCCACCTGCTGCATTGAAACAAATTGAGAGGCGACCTTCCATTCATTACATGCCTTCCAAAACCTGCTGCATAGAAACAAACTGACAGGCAGCCTTCCATCCATTACATGCCTTCCACCTGCTGCATTGAAACAAACTGAGAGGCGACCTTCCATCCATTACATGCCTTCCACCTGCTGCATTGAAACAAACTGAGAGGCAACCTTCCATCCATTACATGCCTTCCACCTGCTGCATTGAAGCAAACTGAGAGGCAACCTTCCATCCATTACATGCCTTCCACCTGCTGCATTGAAGCAAACTGAGAGGCAACCTTCCATCCATTACATGCCTTCCACCTGCTGCATTGAAACAAACTGAGAGGCAACCTGCCATCCATTACATGCCTTCCACCTGCTGCATTGAAACAAGCTGAGAGGCAACCTTCCATCCATTACATGCCTTCCACCTACTGCATTGAAGACAAACTGAGAGGCAACCTTCCATCCATTACATGCCTTCCACCTGCTGCATTGAAGCAAACTGAGAGGCAACCTTCCATCCATTACATGCCTTCCACCTGCTGCATTGAAACAAGCTGAGAGGCGACCTTCCATCCATTACATGCCTTCCACCTGCTGCATTGAAACAAGCTGAGAGGCAACCTGCCATCCATTACATGCCTTCCACCTGCTGCATTGAAACAAACTGAGAGGCAACCTTCCATCCATTACATGCCTTCCACCTGCTGCATTGAAGCAAACTGAGAGGCAACCTTCCATCCATTACATGCCTTCCACCTGCTGCATTGAAACAAGCTGAGAGGCGACCTTCCATTCATTACATGCCTTCCAAAACCTGCTGCATAGAAACAAACTGACAGGCAGCCTTCCATCCATTACATGCCTTCCACCTGCTGCATTGAAGCAAACTGAGAGGCGACCTTCCATCCATTACATGCCTTCCACCTGCTGCATTGAAACAAACTGAGAGGCAACCTTCCATTCATTACATGCCTTCCACCTGCTGCATTGAAACAAGCTGAGAGGCGACCTTCCATCCATTACATGCCTTCCACCTGCTGCATTGAAACAAGCTGAGAGGCAACCTTCCATTCATTACATGCCTTCCACCTACTGCATTGAAGCAAACTGAGAGGCAACCTTCCATCTATTACATGCCTTCCACCAGCTGCATTGAAACAAGCTGAGAGGCGACCTTCCATCCATTACATGATTTCCACCTGCTGCATTGAAACAAACTAAGAGGCAACCCTCCATTCATTACATGCCTTCCACCTGCTACATTGAAACAAATTGAGAGGCGACCTTCAATTCATTACATGCCTTCCACCTGCTGCATTGAAACAAACTGAGAGGCGACCTTCCATTCATTACATGCCTTCCAAAACCTGCTGCATAGAAACAAACTGACAGGCAGCCTTCCATCCATTACATGCCTTCCACCTGCTGCATTGAAGCAAACTGAGAGGCGACCTTCCATCCATTACATGCCTTCCACCTGCTGCATTGAAACAAGCTGAGAGGCGACCTTCCATTCATTACATGCCTTCCACCTGCTGCATTGAAACAAACTGACAGGCAGCCTTCCATCCATTACATGCCTTCCACCTGCTGCATTGAAGCAAACTGAGAGGCGACCTTCCATCTATTACATGCCTTCCACCAGCTGCATTGAAACAAGCTGAGAGGCGACCTTCCATCCATTACATGATTTCCACCTGCTGCATTGAAACAAACTAAGAGGCAACCCTCCATTCATTACATGCCTTCCACCTGCTACATTGAAACAAATTGAGAGGCGACCTTCAATTCATTACATGCCTTCCAAAACCTGCTGCATAGAAACAAACTGACAGGCAGCCTTCCATCCATTACATGCCTTCCACCTGCTGCATTGAAACAAACTGAGAGGCGACCTTCCATTCATTACATGCCTTCCAAAACCTGCTGCATAGAAACAAACTGACAGGCAACCTTCCATCCATTACATGCCTTCCACCTGCTGCATTGAAGCAAACTAAGAGGCAACCCTCCATTCATTACATGCCTTCCACCTGCTACATTGAAACAAATTGAGAGGCGACCTTCAATTCATTACATGCCTTCCAAAACCTGCTGCATAGAAACAAACTGACAGGCAGCCTTCCATCCATTACATGCCTTCCACCTGCTGCATTGAAACAAACTGAGAGGTGTCCTTCCATTCATTACATGCCTTCCAAAACCTGCTGCATAGAAACAAACTGACAGGCAGCCTTCCATCCATTACATGCCTTCCACCTGCTGCATTGAAGCAAACTAAGAGGCAACCCTCCATTCATTACATGCCTTCCACCTGCTACATTGAAACAAATTGAGAGGCGACCTTCAATTCATTACATGCCTTCCAAAACCTGCTGCATAGAAACAAACTGACAGGCAGCCTTCCATCCATTACATGCCTTCCACCTGCTGCATTGAAACAAACTGAGAGGTGTCCTTCCATTCATTACATGCCTTCCAAAACCTGCTGCATAGAAACAAACTGACAGGCAGCCTTCCATCCATTACATGCCTTCCACCTGCTGCATTGAAGCAAACTGAGAGGCGACCTTCCATCCATTACATGCCTTCCACCTGCTGCATTGAAACAAGCTGAGAGGCGTCCTTCCATTCATTACATGCCTTCCACCTGCTGCATTGAAGCAAACTGAGAGGCGACCTTCCATCCATTACATGCCTTCCACCTGCTGCATTGAAACAAACTAAGAGGCAACCCTCCATTCATTACATGCCTTCCACCTGCTACATTGAAACAAATTGAGAGGCGACCTTCAATTCATTACATGCCTTCCACCTGCTGCATTGAAACAAACTGAGAGGTGTCCTTCCATTCATTACATGCCTTCCAAAACCTGCTGCATAGAAACAAACTGACAGGCAGCCTTCCATCCATTACATGCCTTCCACCTGCTGCATTGAAGCAAACTGAGAGGCGACCTTCAATTCATTACATGCCTTCCAAAACCTGCTGCATAGAAACAAACTGACAGGCAGCCTTCCATCCATTACATGCCTTCCACCTGCTGCATTGAAACAAACTGAGAGGTGTCCTTCCATTCATTACATGCCTTCCAAAACCTGCTGCATTGAAACAAACTGACAGGCAGCCTTCCATCCATTACATGCCTTCCACCTGCTGCATTGAAGCAAACTGAGAGGCGACCTTCCATCCATTACATGCCTTCCACCTGCTGCATTGAAACAAACTAAGAGGCAACCCTCCATTCATTACATGCCTTCCACCTGCTACATTGAAACAAATTGAGAGGCGACCTTCAATTCATTACATGCCTTCCAAAACCTGCTGCATAGAAACAAACTGACAGGCAGCCTTCCATCCATTACATGCCTTCCACCTGCTGCATTGAAACAAACTGAGAGGTGTCCTTCCATTCATTACATGCCTTCCAAAACCTGCTGCATAGAAACAAACTGACAGGCAGCCTTCCATCCATTACATGCCTTCCACCTGCTGCATTGAAACAAACTGAGAGGTGTCCTTCCATTCATTACATGCCTTCCAAAACCTGCTGCATTGAAGCAAACTGACAGGCGACCTTCCATCCATTACATGCCTTCCACCTGCTGCATTGAAACAAGCTGAGAGGCGTCCTTCCATTCATTACATGCCTTCCAAAACCTGCTGCATAGAAACAAACTGACAGGCAGCCTTCCATCCATTACATGCCTTCCACCTGCTGCATTGAAGCAAACTGAGAGGCGACCTTCCATCTATTACATGCCTTCCACCAGCTGCATTGAAACAAGCTGAGAGGCGACTTTCCATCCATTACATGATTTCCGCCTGCTGCATTGAAACAAACTAAGAGGCAACCCTCCATTCATTACATGCCTTCCACCTGCTACATTGAAACAAATTGAGAGGCGACCTTCAATTCATTACATGCCTTCCAAAACCTGCTGCATAGAAACAAACTGACAGGCAACCTTCCATCCATTACATGCCTTCCACCTGCTACATTGAAACAAATTGAGAGGCGACCTTCCATTCATTACATGCCTTCCACCTGCTACATTGAAACAAATTGAGAGGCGACCTTCCATTCATTACATGCCTTCCAAAACCTGCTGCATAGAAACAAACTGACAGGCAACCTTCCATCCATTACATGCCTTCCACCTGCTGCATTGAAACAAGCTGAGAGGCGACCTTCCATCCATTACATGCCTTCCACCTGCTGCATTGAAACAAGCTGAGAGGCAACCTTCCATTCATTACATGCCTTCCACCTACTGCATTGAAACAAATTGAGAGGCGACCTTCCATTCATTACATGCCTTCCAAAACCTGCTGCATAGAAACAAACTGACAGGCAACCTTCCATCTATTACATGCCTTCCACCAGCTGCATTGAAACAAGCTGAGAGGCGACCTTCCATCCATTACATGATTTCCACCTGCTGCATTGAAACAAACTAAGAGGCAACCCTCCATTCATTACATGCCTTCCACCTGCTACATTGAAACAAATTGAGAGGCGACCTTCAATTCATTACATGCCTTTCAAAACCTGCTGCATAGAAACAAACTGACAGGCAACCTTCCATCCATTACATGCCTTCCACCTGCTACATTGAAACAAATTGAGAGGCGACCTTCCATTCATTACATGCCTTCCAAAACCTGCTGCATAGAAACAAACTGACAGGCAACCTTCCATCCATTACATGCCTTCCACCTGCTGCATTGAAGCAAACTGAGAGGCAACCTTCCATCTATTACATGCCTTCCACCAGCTGCATTGAAACAAGCTGAGAGGCGACCTTCCATCCATTACATGATTTCCACCTGCTGCATTGAAACAAACTAAGAGGCAACCCTCCATTCATTACATGCCTTCCACCTGCTACATTGAAACAAATTGAGAGGCGACCTTCAATTCATTACATGCCTTCCAAAACCTGCTGCATAGAAACAAACTGACAGGCAACCTTCCATCCATTACATGCCTTCCACCTGCTACATTGAAACAAATTGAGAGGCGACCTTCCATTCATTACATGCCTTCCACCTACTGCATTGAAGCAAACTGAGAGGCAACCTTCCATCCATTACATGCCTTCCACCTGCTGCATTGAAACAAGCTGAGAGGCAACCTTCCATTCATTACATGCCTTCCACCTACTGCATTGAAGCAAACTGAGAGGCAACCTACCATCTATTACATGCCTTCCACCAGCTGCATTGAAACAAGCTGAGAGGCGACCTTCCATCCATTACATGATTTCCACCTGCTGCATTGAAACAAATTGAGAGGCGACCTTCCATTCATTACATGCCTTCCAAAACCTGCTGCATAGAAACAAACTGACAGGCAGCCTTCCATCCATTACATGCCTTCCACCTGCTGCATTGAAGCAAACTGAGAGGCGACCTTCCATCCATTACATGCCTTCCACCTGCTGCATTGAAACAAGCTGAGAGGCAACCTTCCATTCATTACATGCCTTCCACCTACTGCATTGAAGCAAACTGAGAGGCAACCTTCCATCCATTACATGCCTTCCACCTGCTGCATTGAAGCAAACTGAGAGGCAACCTTCCATCCATTACATGCCTTCCACCTGCTGCATTGAAACAAGCTGAGAGGCAACCTGCCATCCATTTCATGCCTTCCACCTGCTGCATTGAAACAAGCTGAGAGGCAACCTTCCATTCATTACATGCCTTCCACCTACTGCATTGAAGAAAACTGAGAGGCAACCTTCCATCCATTACATGCCTTCCACCTGCTGCATTGAAGCAAACTGAGAGGCAACCTTCCATCCATTACATGCCTTCCACCTGCTGCATTGAAACAAGCTGAGAGGCGACCTTCCATCCATTACATGCCTTCCACCTGCTGCATTGAAACAAGCTGAGAGGCAACCTGCCATCCATTTCATGCCTTCCACCTGCTGCATTGAAACAAACTGAGAGGCAACCTTCCATCCATTACATGCCTTCCACCTGCTGCATTGAAGCAAACTGAGAGGCAACCTTCCATCCATTACATGCCTTCCACCTGCTGCATTGAAACAAGCTGAGAGGCGACCTTCCATTCATTACATGCCTTCCAAAACCTGCTGCATAGAAACAAACTGACAGGCAGCCTTCCATCCATTACATGCCTTCCACCTGCTGCATTGAAGCAAACTGAGAGGCGACCTTCCATCCATTACATGCCTTCCACCTGCTGCATTGAAACAAGCTGAGAGGCAACCTTCCATTCATTACATGCCTTCCACCTACTGCATTGAAGCAAACTGAGAGGCAACCTTCCATCTATTACATGCCTTCCACCAGCTGCATTGAAACAAGCTGAGAAGCGACCTTCCATCCATTACATGATTTCCACCTGCTGCATTGAAACAAATTGAGAGGCGACCTTCCATTCATTACATGCCTTCCAAAACCTGCTGCATAGAAACAAACTGACAGGCAACCTTCCATCTATTACATGCCTTCCACCAGCTGCATTGAAACAAGCTGAGAGGCGACCTTTAATCCATTACATGATTTCCACCTGCTGCATTGAAACAAATTGAGAGGCGACCTTCCATTCATTACATGCCTTCCACCTGCTGCATTGAAACAAATTGAGAGGCGACCTTCCATTCATTACATGCCTTCCAAAACCTGCTGCATAGAAACAAACTGACAGGCAGCCTTCCATCCATTACATGCCTTCCACCTGCTGCATTGAAGCAAACTGAGAGGCGACCTTCCATTCATTACATGCCTTCCACCTACTGCATTGAAGCAAACTGAGAGGCAACCTTCCATCTATTACATGCCTTCCACCAGCTGCATTGAAACAAGCTGAGAGGCGACCTTCCATCCATTACATGATTTCCACCTGCTGCATAGAAACAAACTGACAGGCAGCCTTCCATCCATTACATGCCTTCCACCTGCTGCATTGAAGCAAACTGAGAGGCGACCTTCCATCCATTACATGCCTTCCACCTGCTGCATTGAAACAAGCTGAGAGGCAACCTTCCATTCATTACATGCCTTCCACCTACTGCATTGAAGCAAACTGAGAGGCAACCTTCCATCTATTACATGCCTTCCACCAGCTGCATTGAAACAAGCTGAGAGGCGACCTTCCATCCATTACATGATTTCCACCTGCTGCATTGAAACAAATTGAGAGGCGACCTTCCATTCATTACATGCCTTCCAAAACCTGCTGCATAGAAACAAACTGACAGGCAACCTTCCATCCATTACATGCCTTCCACCTGCTGCATTGAAACAAACTGAGAGGCGACCTTCATCATTACATGCTTCCACCTGCTGCATTGAAACAAATGAGAGGCGACCTTCCATCATTACATGCCTTCCACCTGCTGCATTGAAACAAATTGAGAGGCGACCTTCAATTCATTACATGCCTTCCAAAACCTGCTGCATAGAAACAAACTGACAGGCAGCCTTCCATCCATTACATGCCTTCCACCTGCTGCATTGAAGCAAACTGAGAGGCGACCTTCCATTCATTACATGCCTTCCACCTACTGCATTGAAGCAAACTGAGAGGCAACCTTCCATCTATTACATGCCTTCCACCAGCTGCATTGAAACAAGCTGAGAGGCGACCTTCCATCCATTACATGATTTCCACCTGCTGCATTGAAACAAACTAAGAGGCAACCCTCCATTCATTACATGCCTTCCACCTGCTACATTGAAACAAATTGAGAGGCGACCTTCAATTCATTACATGCCTTCCAAAACCTGCTGCATAGAAACAAACTGACAGGCAGCCTTCCATCCATTACATGCCTTCCACCTGCTGCATTGAAACAAATTGAGAGGCGACCTTCCATTCATTACATGCCTTCCAAAACCTGCTGCATAGAAACAAACTGACAGGCAACCTTCCATCCATTACATGCCTTCCACCTGCTGCATTGAAACAAGCTGAGAGGCGACCTTCCATCCATTACATGCCTTCCACCTGCTGCATTGAAACAAGCTGAGAGGCAACCTTCCATTCATTACATGCCTTCCACCTACTGCATTGAAGCAAACTGAGAGGCAACCTTCCATCTATTACATGCCTTCCACCAGCTGCATTGAAACAAGCTGAGAGGCGACCTTCCATCCATTACATGATTTCCACCTGCTGCATTGAAACAAACTAAGAGGCAACCCTCCATTCATTACATGCCTTCCACCTGCTACATTGAAACAAATTGAGAGGCGACCTTCAATTCATTACATGCCTTCCACCTGCTGCATTGAAACAAACTGAGAGGCGTCCTTCCATTCATTACATGCCTTCCAAAACCTGCTGCATAGAAACAAACTGACAGGCAGCCTTCCATCCATTACATGCCTTCCACCTGCTGCATTGAAGCAAACTGAGAGGCGACCTTCCATCCATTACATGCCTTCCACCTGCTGCATTGAAACAAGCTGAGAGGCGTCCTTCCATTCATTACATGCCTTCCAAAACCTGCTGCATAGAAACAAACTGACAGGCAGCCTTCCATCCATTACATGCCTTCCACCTGCTGCATTGAAGCAAACTGAGAGGCGACCTTCCATCTATTACATGCCTTCCACCAGCTGCATTGAAACAAGCTGAGAGGCGACCTTCCATCCATTACATGATTTCCACCTGCTGCATTGAAACAAACTAAGAGGCAACCCTCCATTCATTACATGCCTTCCACCTGCTACATTGAAACAAATTGAGAGGCGACCTTCAATTCATTACATGCCTTCCAAAACCTGCTGCATAGAAACAAACTGACAGGCAGCCTTCCATCCATTACATGCCTTCCACCTGCTGCATTGAAACAAATTGAGAGGCGACCTTCCATTCATTACATGCCTTCCAAAACCTGCTGCATAGAAACAAACTGACAGGCAACCTTCCATCCATTACATGCCTTCCACCTGCTGCATTGAAACAAGCTGAGAGGCGACCTTCCATCCATTACATGCCTTCCACCTGCTGCATTGAAACAAGCTGAGAGGCAACCTTCCATTCATTACATGCCTTCCACCTACTGCATTGAAGCAAACTGAGAGGCAACCTTCCATCTATTACATGCCTTCCACCAGCTGCATTGAAACAAGCTGAGAGGCGACCTTCCATCCATTACATGATTTCCACCTGCTGCATTGAAACAAACTAAGAGGCAACCCTCCATTCATTACATGCCTTCCACCTGCTACATTGAAACAAATTGAGAGGCGACCTTCAATTCATTACATGCCTTCCACCTGCTGCATTGAAACAAACTGAGAGGCGTCCTTCCATTCATTACATGCCTTCCAAAACCTGCTGCATAGAAACAAACTGACAGGCAGCCTTCCATCCATTACATGCCTTCCACCTGCTGCATTGAAGCAAACTGAGAGGCGACCTTCCATCCATTACATGCCTTCCACCTGCTGCATTGAAACAAGCTGAGAGGCGTCCTTCCATTCATTACATGCCTTCCAAAACCTGCTGCATAGAAACAAACTGACAGGCAGCCTTCCATCCATTACATGCCTTCCACCTGCTGCATTGAAGCAAACTGAGAGGCGACCTTCCATCCATTACATGCCTTCCACCTGCTGCATTGAAACAAGCTGAGAGGCGACCTTCCATCCATTACATGCCTTCCACCTGCTGCATTGAAACAAACTGAGAGGCAGCCTTCCATCCATTACATGCCTTCCACCTGCTGCATTGAAGCAAACTAAGAGGCAACCCTCCATTCATTACATGCCTTCCACCAGCTGCATTGAAACAAGCTGAGAGGCGACCTTCCATCCATTACATGCCTTCCACCTGCTGCATTGAAACAAACTGAGAGGTGTCCTTCCATTCATTACATGCCTTCCAAAACCTGCTGCATAGAAACAAACTGACAGGCAGCCTTCCATCCATTACATGCCTTCCACCTGCTGCATTGAAGCAAACTGAGAGGCGACCTTCCATCCATTACATGCCTTCCACCTGCTGCATTGAAACAAGCTGAGAGGCGACCTTCCATTCATTACATGCCTTCCACCTGCTGCATTGAAGCAAACTGAGAGGCAGACCTTCCATCCATTACATGCCTTCCACCTGCTGCATTGAAACAAACTGAGAGGCAACCTTCCATTCATTACATGCCTTCCACCTGCTGCATTGAAACAAGCTGAGAGGCAACCTGCCATCCATTTCATGCCTTCCACCTGCTGCATTGAAGCAAACTGAGAGGCGACCTTCCATCCATTACATGCCTTCCACCTGCTGCATTGAAACAAACTAAGAGGCAACCCTCCATTCATTACATGCCTTCCACCTGCTACATTGAAACAAATTGAGAGGCGACCTTCAATTCATTACATGCCTTCCAAAACCTGCTGCATAGAAACAAACTGACAGGCAGCCTTCCATCCATTACATGCCTTCCACCTGCTGCATTGAAACAAACTGAGAGGTGTCCTTCCATTCATTACATGCCTTCCAAAACCTGCTGCATAGAAACAAACTGACAGGCAGCCTTCCATCCATTACATGCCTTCCACCTGCTGCATTGAAACAAACTGAGAGGTGTCCTTCCATTCATTACATGCCTTCCAAAACCTGCTGCATTGAAGCAAACTGACAGGCGACCTTCCATCCATTACATGCCTTCCACCTGCTGCATTGAAACAAGCTGAGAGGCGTCCTTCCATTCATTACATGCCTTCCAAAACCTGCTGCATAGAAACAAACTGACAGGCAGCCTTCCATCCATTACATGCCTTCCACCTGCTGCATTGAAGCAAACTGAGAGGCGACCTTCCATCTATTACATGCCTTCCACCAGCTGCATTGAAACAAGCTGAGAGGCGACTTTCCATCCATTACATGATTTCCGCCTGCTGCATTGAAACAAACTAAGAGGCAACCCTCCATTCATTACATGCCTTCCACCTGCTACATTGAAACAAATTGAGAGGCGACCTTCAATTCATTACATGCCTTCCAAAACCTGCTGCATAGAAACAAACTGACAGGCAACCTTCCATCCATTACATGCCTTCCACCTGCTACATTGAAACAAATTGAGAGGCGACCTTCCATTCATTACATGCCTTCCACCTGCTACATTGAAACAAATTGAGAGGCGACCTTCCATTCATTACATGCCTTCCAAAACCTGCTGCATAGAAACAAACTGACAGGCAACCTTCCATCCATTACATGCCTTCCACCTGCTGCATTGAAACAAGCTGAGAGGCGACCTTCCATCCATTACATGCCTTCCACCTGCTGCATTGAAACAAGCTGAGAGGCAACCTTCCATTCATTACATGCCTTCCACCTACTGCATTGAAACAAATTGAGAGGCGACCTTCCATTCATTACATGCCTTCCAAAACCTGCTGCATAGAAACAAACTGACAGGCAACCTTCCATCTATTACATGCCTTCCACCAGCTGCATTGAAACAAGCTGAGAGGCGACCTTCCATCCATTACATGATTTCCACCTGCTGCATTGAAACAAACTAAGAGGCAACCCTCCATTCATTACATGCCTTCCACCTGCTACATTGAAACAAATTGAGAGGCGACCTTCAATTCATTACATGCCTTTCAAAACCTGCTGCATAGAAACAAACTGACAGGCAACCTTCCATCCATTACATGCCTTCCACCTGCTACATTGAAACAAATTGAGAGGCGACCTTCCATTCATTACATGCCTTCCAAAACCTGCTGCATAGAAACAAACTGACAGGCAACCTTCCATCCATTACATGCCTTCCACCTGCTGCATTGAAGCAAACTGAGAGGCAACCTTCCATCTATTACATGCCTTCCACCAGCTGCATTGAAACAAGCTGAGAGGCGACCTTCCATCCATTACATGATTTCCACCTGCTGCATTGAAACAAACTAAGAGGCAACCCTCCATTCATTACATGCCTTCCACCTGCTACATTGAAACAAATTGAGAGGCGACCTTCAATTCATTACATGCCTTCCAAAACCTGCTGCATAGAAACAAACTGACAGGCAACCTTCCATCCATTACATGCCTTCCACCTGCTACATTGAAACAAATTGAGAGGCGACCTTCCATTCATTACATGCCTTCCACCTACTGCATTGAAGCAAACTGAGAGGCAACCTTCCATCTATTACATGCCTTCCACCTGCTGCATTGAAACAAACTGAGAGGCGACCTTCCATCCATTACATGATTTCCACCTGCTGCATTGAAACAAACTAAGAGGCAACCCTCCATTCATTACATGCCTTCCACCTGCTACATTGAAACAAATTGAGACGCGACCTTCAATTCATTACATGCCTTCCAAAACCTGCTGCATAGAAACAAACTGACAGGCAACCTTCCATCCATTACATGCCTTCCACCTGCTGCATTGAAGCTAACTGAGAGGCAACCTTCCATCTATTACATGCCTTCCACCAGCTGCATTGAAACAAATTGAGAGGCGACCTTCCATTCATTACATGCCTTCCAATACCTGCTGCATAGAAACAAACTGACAGGCAACCTTCCATCCATTACATGCCTTCCACCTGCTACATTGAAACAAATTGAGAGGCGACCTTCCATTCATTACATGCCTTCCAAAACCTGCTGCATAGAAACAAGCTGACAGGCAACCTTCCATCTATTACATGCCTTCCACCTGCTACATTGAAACAAATTGAGAGGCGACCTTCCATTCATTACATGCCTTCCAAAACCTGCTGCATAGAAACAAACTGACAGGCAACCTTCCATCCATTACATGCCTTCCACCTGCTGCATTGAAGCAAACTGAGAGGCAACCTTCCATCTATTACATGCCTTCCACCAGCTGCATTGAAACAAGCTGAGAGGCGACCTTCCATCCATTACATGATTTCCACCTGCTGCATTGAAACAAACTAAGAGGCAACCCTCCATTCATTACATGCCTTCCACCTGCTACATTGAAACAAATTGAGAGGCGACCTTCAATTCATTACATGCCTTCCACCTGCTGCATTGAAACAAACTGAGAGGCGTCCTTCCATTCATTACATGCCTTCCACCTGCTGCATTGAAGCAAACTCAGAGGCAACCTGCCATCCATTTCATGCTTTCGACCTACTGCATTGAAACAAACTGAGAGGCAGCATTCCATCCATTATATGCCTTCCATCCGCTGCATTAGAACAAACTGAGAGGCAACCTGCCATCCATTTCATGCCTTCCACCTGCTGCATTGAAACAAACTGAGAGGCAACCTTCCATCCATTACATGCCTTCCACCTGCTGCATTGAAGCAAATTGAGAGGCAACCTTTTATGCATTACATGTCTTCCATATGCTACATTAAAACAAGCTGAGAGGCGACCTTCCATCCATTACATGCCTTCCACCAGCTGCATTGAAACAAGCTTAGAGGCAACCTTCCATCCATTACATGCCTTCCACCTGCTGCATTGAAACAAACTAAGAGACAACCTTCCATTCATTACATGCCTTCCACCTGCTGCATTGAAACAAACTGAGAGGCGACCTTCCATTCATTACATGCCTTCCACCTGCTGCATTGAAACAAACTGAGAGGCGACCTTCCATTCATTACAAGCCTTCCACCTGCTGCATTGAAACAAACTAAGAGGCGACCTTCCATCCATTACATGCCTTCCACCTTCTGCATTGAAACAAACTGAGAGGCAACCTTCCATCCATTACATGCATTCCACCTGCTGCATTGAAACAAGCTGAGAGGCAACCTTTCACCCATTACATGCTTTCCACCTCCTGCATTTAAACAAACTGAGAGGCGACCTTCCATTCATTACATGCCTTCCACCTGCTGCATTGAAACAAACTAAAAGGCGACCTTCCATTCATTACATTTCTTCCACCTGCTGCATCGACAAAAACTGAGAGGCAACTTTCTATCCATTACATGCCTTCCAGCTGCTGCATTAAAACAAACTTAGAGGCAACCTTCCATTCATTACATGCCTTCCACCTGCTGCATTGAAGCAAACTGAGAGGCAACCTGCCATCCATTTCATGCCTTCCACCTGCTGCATTGAAACAAACTAAGAGGCGACCTTCCATCCATTACATGCCTTCCACCTGCTGCATTGAAACAAACTGAGAGGCAACCTTCCATCCATTACATGCATTCCACCTGCTGCATTGAAACAAGCGGAGAGGCAACCTTTCACCCATTACATGCCTTCCACCTCCTGCATTTAAACAAACTGAGAGGCGACCTTCCATTCATTAAATGCCTTCCACCTGCTGCATTGAAGCAAACTGAGAGGCAACCTGCCATCCATTTCATGCCTTCCACCTGCTGCATTGAAACAAACTAAGAGGCAACCTTCCATTAATTACATGCCTTCAACCTGCTGCATTGAAACAAACTAAGAGGCGACCTTCCATTTGTTACATGCCTTCCACCTGCTGCATTGAAACAAGCTGAGAGGCAACCTTTCACCCATTACATGCCTTCCACCTCCTGCATTGAAACAAACTGAGAGGCAACCTACCATCCATTACATTCCTTCCAACTGCTTCATTGAAACAAGCCAAGAGGCAACCTTCCATCCATAACACGCCTTCCCCCTCCTGCATTGAAACAAACTGAGGCAACCTGCCATCCATTACATGCCTTCCACCTGCTGCATTGAAACAAACTGAGAGGCAGCCTTCCATCCATTACATGCCTTCCATCCGCTGCATTAGAACAAACTGAGAGGGAACCTGCCATCCATTTCATGCCTTCCACCTGCTGCATTGAAACAAACTGAGAGGCAACCTTCCATCTATTACATGTTTTCCACCTCCTGCATTGAAACAAACGGAGAGGCAACCTGCCATCCATTACATGCCTTCCAACTGCTACATTGAAACAAGCTGAGAGGCAACCTTTCACCCACTACATGCCTTCCACCTACTGCATTGAAACAAGCTGAGAGCCAAGGCAAAGTTAATCCTCCAAGAAGGCAATGCATGGAAGAAGGTGACTTCATCGGCCTCGCTTTTCAACTGTATACACATGATTAGAAATCTACTCTTGTTTAATGTAGCACATGGTTAATAAAATTATTAAATCTAGATTTTCATTTTCAGTAAGAATTAGTTCTCCCTTTCTAGGTGCGTTAATGTTTGTCCAGCAGCAAAAGACACATTTATGGTTGAGAAACGTTAATTTAAAAATTTTCGCACCACTTGATTCAAACTGGAAGTCAGATGTAAATGAAATGAAATTCTGTTTTATTTTTTTTTGGCCATTTGAGAAAATGGAGCAGTTTACATCTCTACATTAGTACGTAATTACCCCTCAGCTTTTCTGCATAAAGTGCAGTGAGTATGCAAATCACACTGCCATAGAGACATGCTGAGCAAAGTTGCTGAGCACAGGGCTGAGCAAAGTTGGGAGTGGTGGGCATGCATCTCTACGAAAGGAGCACACACCGTCGTCAGGGACCAAGCCGCCGGCACTGCGTTCCATCTCCTGGTTCTGGATGTCTGCAAGGAAGAAAAAGAGATGCAGCAGCTGCAGGCGTCTGCCTGCCCTGGCCTTCGTACTCACCCTGGTTGAGGGTGCGTATGAAGTCGCGGTTGCTCTGCAACTGCCGCACGAACTCCTGGTTCTGCAGCAGGATGGCCATGCGCTCATCCTCCAGCAATTGTGCTTCTGCCCCTGACGCAGACAGGTGGCGCTGCTGCCGCGCATTCTCCGCCATGCGCTGCTGCAGCACGGCCGCATTCAATTGCTGCTCCCCCTGACACAAACAGGGCCAACACTAAAGTCAGACAACCTGATAACACTAGCCCCTGAGCAGATGCTGATTCATGCATTTCTCCATCAGTACACTGTTGCATGAAAGAAATGTTTGACAGCGGTATTTCGTAGCGGTGTGCAAATATCAATATTTTGGTTGCATAGCACATGTGAATAATAAAAATTGGTTGAGCAACAAAGTGGATATTTTGAAATAATTTTGTATATCAACACACAGTTGAAATAAAGACAGGCACTTTTCCACAGAACACAGCTGTGGAAAAAAAACATACATTGAAAATGTATTGGAAACAAATTTTATTCTCACCATCGTTAGCATTCAAACCTCCAAAACATTAAAAAATGACAAAATCTCCTGTTCACCTCAACCTGCATCCAAACGTCATGACAGTTCTAAATGGCACATATTAGTTTTTTCATGTTGCATTTGTCAGATGAATTATCTCATTCTCTACTGACAGAACTGCCAATATGCAGCAAAAATGCTTGTGCAGGAATGCCAGGCCTTGCATTAAACGGCTAACAGCCATCAGGAGCCACTGTGGTGCAGTCACTGTGCACAGCACCACATGGCGCATCACTGCATGATGCCATGATACAGTGAGCGGCTGGCTGTGAATACAGCGGGGAAGAATGTGACCAGGTGCCGACAATAAGAGACACAGCAAGCACGAACACGGGCCAACCGGCTTCATTCCGTGGTGACCATTTCCTCACTGCACAAAGCAGGCGGTAGAAACAATGCTTTCAAGTAAGCCCAAGCACTGCATCTCGCACAGCATGGCACAGTTTCGTTTCCAAACATTCTGATTGCAATGGAATTTGGAGTAATTGCAGGGCTTGCAGCAGGGCGATACCGATATGTGAAGGCTTAGCAGGCTAAGTATTGCCGAGAACACTGGACCTGCTGCAACACTTTGCAGCCAGCACCTGACTGTCTTCAGGCGTCACAAGGAATTGCGAAAAGGATCATCCCATTCACACTTTAGCCCTATCTGCCACTCTCCATTATGTCGCATTTTGACATGCTACACCGTGCCTGCAATACCAACATCTGGTAGCTCATTCCACCACTGATATATATCTGGCCACCTTACAATGCTCATGACAACATTTATTGAACTCCTTAGTTATCTAAACATCAAGTCAAACTGCCATATCAGACTGTTTATTTAATTCAACACAATTTGCCATCAACAGAATGGCATCCAGGTTATGTCTAAAAAATGTCTATTACTCTGGATACAGCATGATTCCCCCTCCCTTATGGCAGGTCTTATGGAATAAATTCGACACTCATGATGAGTAAAAGAAAATGCGCACAATACATGTTTGTTGTGTGCAAACGCAATTGTTTTTAATTTGGCCCACCAGTATTCATATTCAGAACTATTTGACTTGCTTCGTGACTAAATGATTGATATTTGCACACCTCTCCAAAACTACAAAATAACTGAGAAAAATCTACTTCACATATAATCCAGAAAATGACTGGTTGCTTTTCAAGAACCTAACTTCACCCCGTGACTGCTAGCTGGCATGTAGTGCCGAGGGTAGCAGCTGCCAATTTCATCACTAATTGCATATATCAGCTCTCTGGTGACTGGCTGGGAAACAAAACGCTTGATTCAACATGCATGCGTGCAATATTTCCCTTATTTCCAAATTCACATTCTGCGTTCTTCCCAATTCCTTTGAAAGAAGGACAGCTGATTCATGTAACTCATTCCCCTTACTCAATGCTTGGTCCAGGGCCTGTAAGAAATGAATATTTCACACAAATACACATGAAGATATAGCACTCAGAGACAGGAGAATATTCTAGAGTGTTTAGAGTGCACGTACATTCTGAAGTGGGAACTTAATAAAACGAACATGGTGTCATGCATGAGCTGCACATGCACTGCGATGCGCGGTCCCATGGAAACACCCAAGGAAGAGTCTATGACTGTGGGGAAAGTTGAGGGAAGGTGAGAAAGGATGGAACCATGAGGAAGTACACATCAAAGAGCATCCTGCTGCAGGCATACATACTTCTTTTCTGACCAACCAGGGGTGCAGGGAGGTCAAGCAGGGGCTGCAAGTTGGGGCAACCAACATATATATATAGGGGGTCAACTTATACGGCAAGTGCTTCTGCATGCTATGGGCCACAAGTGGAAGGCTGGTGGGGGCACATTTCACTTGCACCATGCCCTCACTGAAAGTGGCACACCCTCATGCTCTGCATCTGCACCACCTGTGTTGCTTGTGGGGGAGGAGGGCTGGTGGGCCGGGGGTGTGGCCGGCCGAGCCGCAGGAACCCAGGTGGCAGGGGCCCCAGCAGGGGCGGCTTCCAGGCATGCACTTCCTCCGAAGAAGGGGCCCCCCTGCACCACCAGAGGCCACTCTTCGCACACACCAGGAAGGAAAGAACTCAGCAACTCTCCCGAGGAGAAACCTGGCTTCAGGGGTGAGCAACACAGGTGCGCTTCACTGTCACAGTCCCGAGAGGGGGGCAGGCGGGAGTGCAAGCACACTGTGCACAATGGCACTCCCCAGCCGGGACTAAGTGCCACGATCCCGGTTTCTTTGCAAGCTTCACAAACATCCCCAACTCGTCGATCACCACTGCCGAGGTTTACGCCGTGGCTCGATCTGCCACACACAACACGGCAGGTGGCACGGACAAGATCACAAATGGGATGATTCGAAACCTGGGCAAGTCGCAGATCGAGGTCCTCACTACCTACATAAATGACACCCTATGGGGGGTGGGAGAACTCCCTGCAGAGTGGAAACACTCTGAAATCGTTACTATCCCAAAACCAGGCAAACCACCAAGCCTGGAAGCATTACAACCCATCTCCCTCACATCCTGTCTGGGCAAACTATACGAGCGCGTTATCCAGACCCGCCTCCAAAATTACATAAAGGACAACAACCTCTTTCCACCCACTATGATCGGCTTCAGGAAAGGTCTTTCTACACAAGACGCTTTCCTCCTTCTCAAGGAAGAAGTACTAAGTAACATCCCGAGGCGGCGAGTACCTCATTATGGCACTTGACCTGAAAGGTGCTTTTGACGTTTCTCACGATGCCATCTTGAAAAAAGAGCTCAACACCCTCGATTGGGGACCCAAGACCTTCAACTACATTAAAAAATTTCTCAGCAACCACACGGCCACGATTGGCATGGGAGGTGTCCGCTCTGGCACAGAGCAGACATCCAACAAAGGCACTCCCCAAGGCTCTATCATCTCTCCTCTCCTCTTCATTATAGCTATGATCGGCATGGCAAAAGCACTCGAGGCTATTGAAGGCATCGGCTATACTATCTACGCCGATGATATTACCATCTGGTCCACCTGGGGTTCCCTTGCCGACAAAGAAAACACCCTACAAGAGGCAGTCACTTGCGTAGAAAGACAAGCAGCAAACTGCAGCCTCCGCTGAGCACCCGACAAATCAAAAATTATCCGCATTCAGAGTTACGCCTACAAATCGACATCGAGGTTTACCTCGAAGGCATGAGAATAAAGGAAGTCCCTCTTATCCGCATCCTGGGCGTTTAGCTTCAGAGCGACAGGAAAGCTAACCACACGTTCCAGCGCCTCCGGACAACTGCCCTCCAGATCTCCCGCATGATTCGGCGCATCACCCGTAACCGGAAAGGCATGAGAGAGGAGGATACAATTCGACTGATACAGGCCCTAGTTATGAGCCGCCTGTCATACGGTCTCCCATTCCTACCACTTCTGGGGAATGAGCGAGACAAAGCGAACGCCATCATCCGTACCGCCTACAAACATGCGTTAGGCCTCCCGATGTACACGGCCAGCTGCCACCTCGAGGACCTGGGACTGACCAACACAATAAAAGAAATTCGAGAAGCCGTCCTAGCATTGCAAAAGGAATGCCTTCTCACCACCAAAGCTGGATGCGCAATCTTGGAAAGAGTGGGTTCCCCGGCTGACATACGCGCCGTCCAGGACTATCGAGACCTACCCTTAACTCTGCGAACTCACGTGTATGTAGCTCCACTCCCAAAGAACATGCACTCGGACTCACAAAAGGGATGACGAAAGGCGTGAGTGGACTATTTGCGCTGCACACATTGACAGGCACGAAATGCTGTATATGTCGACGCAGCCATGTACCCTGATTCTACAAATGCGGTGGCAGTCGTCTTGGACACCAATTTCAAGGAAATCGCCAGCGCCTCCCTACGAAACTGCTCTCCCACAGTAGCAGAAACTGCTGCAATTGGCCTCGCCATCCAGCACGGCGATGCAACGGGAAATGAGCTAAAAATTATTACCAACTCCCAGTCGGCGTGTCGGCTCTCCCTCTCTGGCAGACTTCCACACTCCGTCGCTCCCATTCTGACTACCCCACAAGTTCAAAATTCAACATGCAAGCACCAAATCACTTGGACTCCTGGGCACGAGGGGCTTGAGGGAAACGAGGCCGCGGACAGTCTAGCTCGAGGATATACTAACCGAGCGACTAACCTCCCCGACCTCACCCCTCTCCCCTCTACGTACGGCGAGCTCCTCCTCTTTTTCCGAACACAAAGACAAGTCTATCCCCCACCACACCATAAGCTAACGGTGGCAGAGGCGAGCGATTGGCGACAACTACAGACAAACACCTTTCCTAACCTACACAAGTACCACACCATCTTCCCCGACAGATATGACAGAATCTGCCCCTGGTGTGGCGGGATTCCAACAACATATCATGTAACATGGGGCTGCTCCGGTCCCAAGCCCCCCGAACTAGACAAGCATCACTCCGAGGAACAGTGGGAGTCTGCCCTGCTCAGCTCTGACTTGGCGACGCAGCGAAAGCTGATATCCCAAGCAAGAGCAACCGCGGTGGACATTGCGGTCCTGAAATAAGGACTCCACCCAAAATCTGTATTTTTGCCTCTCTATCCTACCTTTTTGGAATAAATGTTTTCTACTACTACAACATCATCAATGCAACAAAATCACAAAGCAGGGGAGACAATGCTCACGGTTAGCAAAGGATCACCTGGTATGTATACATGCAGCTTAGGTGCGGCTGCCACGGACATTCCAATTGAGATTGGTCCCAGTGACTTTGGAGCATAGAGGATGACTCGCAAGGATCTACTCAACGGTTGAACACAATACCATATCATATGTGTCTTTCAGCACTAAATGGACAATCGGAAGACACCCTGTGACGTTGAGAAAGAGCTGGCTCCAGAGATTTAAAAATAGCAAAGTTTTTGGGCCAAGTCAACTTCTAAACAACATAGCAAGCAAGGACCCAGGACCGCCTCCGGGCTCCACCAAGCAGCACATTTGCTCTCCAAGCAATGATGAGGAAAGCCTCCAGCGACTGGAGTAGTCACCCACGGCCACAACTAAGTGTCAACAAACCCAAGAACCATTCCACCTTTCCAGGCAGCCACGAGTGACAAATGAATAGTTTCCAAGAAATCGTCACTTGCAGTATTCTACCCACACCTTGACACGGTGCCATGGTGGAGCTACTTGCCTGGTTGCAGGTTTTTAACCCCACACTGGGCACTCCACAGTGGCAGCACTTCCTTCAAGACATCAAGTAGCCTAATTAAAACATGTTGTGATGAGGCATCTGCAAAATTTTAGACCAAATCAATTGTGCATATAGCTGTTGTTTTCAATTTCTGAAAGTGATGCTTTTGTCTAATATTTTTCCAACTTGGCACAGAAATGTTCTTTTTCACTAGCTTTGTGGGCCTTTATTTCAGCAAATTAAGAAGCCAGAACCGTTAAATCTTTTTGCTATTTTTTATGCAAGATTATCTACGAAGCAATATAAAGTTCACTGACCTACCTTATAAACGGAAAGAAAACTGCTATGCAAACTACAAGCAAACACAGAACAAGAAGTTTACATGGTGATTTAAAGAAAACAACATTTTCATACTCAAGCGGGCATTGAAGACAAATTAAAGTTTGCCTCTATCGATAGACTATACCATAGTAACAACAAAGAAACCACAAAGAGAGAGAGAGAAAACAGAAAAGGTAAAAAATGAAATACAAAAATCAGCACCCCGGCATTCTCAGGACCATCTGCAGTGACATCCAAGCAGTGTTTTCTTTGTGGATCCCTCAATCTGAATCTGGCCTACATCACACATCACTACGGAGTCCTCTTCGGCCTTGACGTCAGGAATATGACTCAAGCTAACGGGAAACATGGGTAGTGAAATGGTAAAAAAAAACGCAAAAAAAAATAATTTTTCAAAAAATAGCATATTTTGGTTTTAAAAAAATTTAATGTCAAGTTCGACCTCCAACTACTAAAAAAATTAGATATATTTGACATCCTGGAAGCACCAAAGTTTTGGAGTAAAATTCAGCAGAACATTGTGCCCGTCACTTCCCACAACTGTGTGCGATGGACCGCACCTTGGTATTGTTTGAAAGCTGAAACTTTTCCTTACATCCTGATATTATTCACTCCTATGAAATCCTCTGAGCACATCCGCATTATGCCTTTTTCTGAGACATCTACAATGACCTCCGAATGGGGCACACACACACTTTGAATGCAACTTTCTCAACCTTGTTTTTTTGCCAACATGACTAGACTTATGAAAGTTTTTCTTACATTTTATGCTGCAATTTCAATTATTCCTGCACTGTGGAATTCAGAAAAAACTAAGCTATGGAGCTATGCTATTTTTCTATGGATGAGTCGAACATATAAAATTTTGTGAACTATAATGTCACCTAATTATATTTCATAATTATAGTGCTTCGATATCACTGAACATTTTTATACGATTATGTATGTTAACAACAATATAAATAGCGCAGCATCACAAGGCAGGTCATTGCCTACAGCTTTACTTCAACTGGAAGCAAGATAATGAGCGAAAGTGTCTTAATGAACTGCAAAAAAACACCCAACTAGGCTTCAGTTATTTTTCCATAATATAGGAACTAATTGAGATATGCTGCAACTAACTATATTTTTGAAAACAGGAGGAAGAAAAACACACACACATACCCAATTCTATCATAGTATCTTTAATAATAAAATACCCCATATTAAGACCAACATCTCCCCTTAAAGGCACACTGAGGAGAACCCTATCAATTTTTTTTGTTAGCAATATCTGATAGTTCGGCATTTCATGGCTTTGTTGCCACTTGTCCGGGAGCGAAAGATGCATTTATTTCAAAGAAATTTGGATTCGAAGTTGAAAAATTTTTTCCCGCCGCTCCGATTCAAACTCGAGAACTCTTATGACAACACGGAGAACTCTTATGACGACACAGAATGGAGTAACGTGAAATGTGACGTAAACGGAGACTCCGTGATTTCTGGCGGCTAGCGGTGCGGTCTAGCAGCTGCCGAAATGAAAGCTACCGCCGCCGCACGTTAAAGGCATCTATCGGGGGTTGCTATCGTCGCTTCGTTTACGTTTGCACCGGCGTCTTGCCAGCGTTACAGCGACCTCAGCCCCACAGAACGTGCGATGCTTTTGAGGGAGCACGGTTAGG
>JARKHS020005434.1:0-168330 GCA_030143305.2 Amblyomma americanum | reverse complement strand
AAATAAGCAAGCAGTACAAAGCTTCGTGGCAATGAATTGTGTGGCTCTAATATCCTTTTTTGTTATGCTCGGCTCAGTTTCTGGTACTTGCGCGCGCTCTTTCAGCGCCATCAAGGTGTTAGGAGTTTCATCGCGGTGACAAATGTTTTCATTGCGGAAATTTTCAGTGGCGTACCCTGCTTCGCTGTAGCGATGATGGACAATTAAGACACTGTATTTTTTGTCATAATGAACACGCTCAAGTTATGAACGCGCCACCTACTCTGGCTGTCAAAATGTACAATTCTTATAAAAAATTGACACTGCGTGCATGAAATGCACTGCCATATTTTTATATTTCAGTGAAGTAATGCGCGTTAATGATACGAATAATAAGTTAAGAAAGAGAAAAGAGCCCAGGGAAGGATTCTGGCAGAAGCGCTACTCTATAGGATCGGCCTGTCAGCAGTATGGGCCATGTTCATATGTATTTACGGAGCACTGGGCGGCGTCTTTGCCAGGTGTGCAGTGACGTTGAAGCAGCTCAAATAACAAGAAAGGAAAACGGTAGTTGGCGTGAAACGCTGCGACATGTAGAGCCGCGCGAAGTGTAGGGCTAGCAACTTCATCAAAGGCTCAACTATATCTGCAGACTACCGCATTACAATGTATAACAAACTACTTTGTTGAGAAGAAAATAGCGTTATAACCTAGAAATGGTGAGGAATCAAAATACAGATGAAGCCACCATCGCCTGTTTCAGCAAGCAAAATGCTGCGCATGAAAACAATTTTTTAGCTATGGATCACTGAGGTTAGGCTGCGCTACCATCCACTTTGAAGCGGTGATCACGGAGTGCTTTTCACCATTCAACAGAGGAGATTGAACTGATTGGGGGTAAATACTTCTTTTGGCAGAAATTGCTCAATTCTCCGCGAGAGAGACAATTTCATAGCTAAGATTGTCACAGAATATGTATTTGATGAGAAAAAATATTGGAGGGACTGCTCCTCAGTGCCCCTTAATACAATGTGGAACTCATCAGAGGCTTCTATGGCATGCTCCAAGGCACCTATAGAACTGATGTCTTGCCTTCAAAACTCTTCTGTTTGGCCGATATAAACCAGTGTTTAGACACTGCTTTAATGGCTGTCATTCCCGAGCGGAACCTGGGCCGAGGGACGTCGTTGACAAGAAAAAAACATTGGTTTTAAAGCTTAGTAAAACAGTGAGAACTGAACACAAGCGTAATTATAGCATTGCGCTCCAAAATAGAAGCTCATAACTTACTATTCCGAAAACACAAATTTGTGTAACCCAATAAAGGCAGCCCAGTGACCCCGCAGCAGTTATCGTTACATCTGTGCAATGACTACCCCCTTCCCATCCATGGCATCATTTCCTCACGTAACTGTGCTTATTGCGCAGCTTTAGTAACGCTATTCTGATGGCATGACGCAATATTTTAGCAGGTGTGAGGGTTTCAAGAATAGTAAAAATTACTTCATTTTATATCCAGGGTATCTGCACGCTTCTTTTTCTTTCATGACGTACTAAATAAAATTAGCTGGCCGGGTAAATGGTCTCTGCGTTCAATCATGCATGATGGAAAAATCCTTTTTTTATTTTCACGACCACTTCCTTTAGTTCTTGGAAATTTTGGTAGCAATGTAAGAAGGCTGCTAGCTCGTTGCAAAATGTACATGTTTAGGACCTTCTGGCGTGGAAAATAATATATTGTGCGAAGCTTGTGCGGTGTATCTAAGGTTCTAAATTCTTCTGGAGTAACGATCCCTTTTCTCAAGTAAGTTATTTTGGCGGGAAGACGAATATTAGGCTGAGGTATTACAGCGCTTTAAGAGGGCTGTGTTGCTCAAGTTGAGCAACATTTCGTGCACTAAAATGTATTGTGTGTGTTTCAGATTTTCTGCGGGTCAAGCAACTTTGCTGTTGATTTGAAATAGTATTCATTTCAGCAAGTACCATGAACATCACAGATTTTCTTTTTGCTCTACCAGAAGTTGGTTGTACGACATTACCCATAATGTTTTCAGGTGCTTCAAATGGCTCGTTAACTGCGCTGCATGAAAAGTGTCTTCTGGTGATCGGAGCTGTACACTGGGTACGACACGTAACTTAGTTGATAAGTACTGACATTGACCGAACATTTATTTTCAACCCAATGTTTAGAGAGCAACCCGGTCCCTCCTTCAGGGGTGACTGGAATGCGAGCCAGCAGTAGGAACAGGAAGCGGCCTTCGCATTCCTTTTCCTTACACGTGGCGAAGTTTCATTAAGATACGCGGAGGTAAGCGTTCCCGTACTCTTATTCACCTTCGCACTTGTGAGACGGACGTGCCATGATTCTACGTGACGCCTATTGAACAGATTACACTACACGGTAAAAACGCTGAACAGTTCTAAGTCGATTCTGTGGTTGGCGCGCTGGCAGTGCTCGACGAGGGGGTTGTCTTCCGAATTCATTCACTAAACGCCATTCTAATGCTGCCTGATTCTTTGATCGAGGTTTTGTCTCGCCGATGTGTGAAGCCGGGCACTTAAAATTTAGGGCATCCCTTAAATGACGTTCAGCAGTGCACTAAAGTGTTTTCCATTCTTGCTTGCATCTGAGGCTCGGAATATTCTCTGCTTCCGAGCGTTCGGTGCCGCTTAGCTGAAATTTATTATTGGCTGCGTCGGTTTCTTCTTAGTTTTGCTTGCTGCAAGAGGCTAGTTATTTTTCATTGTCCAAAATTCCAAATCTGGCTGAAAAGTTTTGGAGCTGCTTGTGTGCTGGGGCACATGTGTTGCGGTTGCACGCATTTTAAAAGCATGTCTCTTGTGCCGAATAAATATGGCAGAGAAATACTCAGAGTCGTTTGTGGGGAATAACCTGAAAAAGAAATAAAGGTAAAATGGCGCAATCTTCTACCACCTGCTGTGAAGTTCATTGGCTCTCCGTGGGAGGTAGCAGCAACGACATGGTTTTGCAGACATGTTGCAGTAGAAATGAGAAGTACATGTGCGGTTCCTCATACGAGAAGCATGAAAAGCACCTGCGCTCACTAAGCGGATGTCAATCAAGGCGTGGAAACGTCTCCATGTTATTGACTTTAGCTCTAAATATTGGGCTGCTACGACGTCAAAAAAAAATGAGGTTTCCTTTTTCAGGAGATTTTGTGTGAACGCTTTGCGGTGGTATTTATAGCTGTTCGATTATCTGCTTCGGTCTTCACGGTTCCGGAACAATCAGCCAGCTTGGGCAGGGGGAGGGGTGGTGCGTCAATCTCAAGAAAATTACTTTAAAAACATTATATACGATATGGGTTTACTTCAGAACGGAAAGAATGAAAAAATAAAAGAGAGTTACTGAGGTGGATTGCATGAAAAGCAGGATTTTATCACAAATGCTTTGGCACAGGAGGCGATTTGCTACCCAATATGTTCGCTTTTTTTAATTCTTCCATTATTCTTGCGGCTGTATAATTACGGGTTCCATATATATATATATATATATATATATATATATATATATATATATATATATATATATATATATATATATATATATATATATATATATCCGGCTTCATCTTTTAGAAAAGAAAAAGCATTTATCACAAGTGCGAGCAACCAACAAGAAGTTCTCGCTCTTAGAGAAATAAACTTAATCATTCGTAGGAGTGGCATTAGGTGATTCCAAATAAATGTATTGCATTTCCATTTTCCCACGAGACCATCAGTTTTTCAAGGGCTCTTTATCTGACTCTAGCTATCTCCATTGATTGCACTTCTCCACGCTTGCCGCCGTAGTTAAACGAGGAGCACTATTCATGGCACAAAGGTTTCCTTTTTTACGTCTCTCTCTCCTTTCTTTCACGCTGGCCGCAGCTCAGGTGCTTCAGGTTTGGGTGGCAGGTGCCACGGCTAGCAACATCTTTTTCTTATATTCTTATTTTTATTAATAAATAGCCGCTAACAAGAACACAAAACAAAGAGCATACTAGGCCTTTCACGTAAGACCTTGCACCGAGTACCCACCCGAGATGGAGGAGTCCGCGAACTTCCTTTTTCTGGAAACTTTCGCGAGCGAGAACGTACCAAACTTTTTGATGTTCCGCGTCCGCTACAGACGAGAAGAATTTCGCGATGACTGCGGTTATCATTCATTTACCATAATATCAAGGCTTCTGCAACAAGTTAATGAAGCGTGTCGGTTCAACAGAGTACGTCACGAATAAAGTTGTCAACTCCAGGAGAAGGAAAAATGATAAACTTTCTGTTTATTTTAGTTCGACTGAAATTCACCGAATAAGCAGGAAGATGTAAGCGTGGCAGAAATAACTTGGAGCCTCCCTCGTTGTCTTTAGTAGCAGCGCGAAATAAAATATCTGCCTCTCTCCTCTTGTCAGTCGGAATGGCGCTCTTTCATTTGTCACCGCGCTACGTGTGCTAGTGCTCATTGTAACTCTTAATATACTTCAATGGAATACTTTTATTAAACCTCTGGTGAAGCAGTCAAGAGACAGCAGCGCCATCGTACAGGTTCCAAGCATTTGGACTTTAGGAACAAAAAAATTCGAGTTACGAATATGCACACAGTACATGCACAAGAGGCAAAACGATAACAAACATTCCAAGATCTACAGTCAAGGTTGCACGCAGTTTCAAGCAAAAATTGAGCAAAGTTACGGCACCCACTAACGCCATGAGGCAGAAACAAGACAGCAGGCGTTAAATACCTACGGACAAAACTAACAACACAGAATAACGTCGATAAGTCAGTTGGTACAAAGGCATGCACCGCCAAGATGTGCCAATCGTAGAAGGTGCTAGGGGAGATCCAAGTGATTCCACAAGTCCATGACGTCGGTCCCTTCAGTGTTTTCCCCTATCCACTGCTTCATTCTTGTCACCTGCTTCTGCGTGAAGTGCATTTTCCAGTCGCCGACAATGCCTTTCCGCACGTAACCCGCACCTTCGTGCATTTCTCCCCGCGTTGCACTGCTCCTCCTGAACGCATCAAAAGATTTCAGAGACTTTTCAGGTGAGAGTTCCATCAAGCTCCTTATCCGCTCAAGGGGGCTGTAGTCGAAGACTGCCTTCATGTTCCTGAGACTGGTTGATTCTAAAATCTTGTCCAGAAGTCCTCGGTCTTCTCTCAAAGATGTGCCATGGTCTTCTCCGAGAAAATCTGCTATCTTAAGAATCATACCTTCAGCGTCTTGCTTCAGCTGTTCATACGTGAGGAACAACACATTTGCCTCGTCTCTTAGGTTGTACCAAACGAGAAGGTGGTCAAAGTAACCTCCGTAGACGACCTTTCCCGAAATAAAATTGTCAAAAAAGGACTCAAAGCTCACGTCTGCGTAGCTCTTCGGAGTCATGCCTTTCAGGAAGTAATAGAAGGAAACGCAGCAGTCATACGGATTTCTTGTGACGTATACGTACTTGGCTGTCTTGGAGAAGACCATGTTCTTCAATGGAAGATGCGTGATCAATGGCCCTTGTCTGGCTGGTCTGATCGCCGCTTCAGCGCCAAGCAATTCAATGTAGGGAGCGTAAAGCATGTAATCTCCTGGGTCCGTTGGCGGGCTTCCTTTGGTTAGGATGTTGGAGACAATGTATCCTGTCCATGTCGTGCCGCATTTAGGATACGTAACTACGATCACATCATTGGGTCGAGGCTCGTACTTCATCGCAGACAGCACATTAGCGTCGGGGAAAAGTTGCAGCAAAGGGACCCCGTTGATGTTCTTGTAAGCCTCCCAGTTCATCGCAGACGTTAACTTTCGTCCTGTAACGAAAAAAAGCACCACTTACAAATTGGTCAGAATTTAACGCTGGTGCAGCTTATTCAATATTGTGTGCCCTTGTTGTCGAAGAAAGTTTTGACGTACGGCTCTGCTAAAGGTGTATTTTATTATTGTTTTCCTGCAATTGTATTTCAAGAAAATAGCGAAAGTGTATCGCTCGTATCGTATTTCGTATAACTTTGTTTCACAAATTGCACCATCAACCCGTACTCCGCCGGTCGCCTTATCCTACAGCCATTTTATGTATCCCATCGTACTGATCATCATCATAAAGTAGGTTTTGTTGTTCAGCATGTTTTGACGTTCAGCATAATTAGGGATGTTCAGGATATCGATTAGAAGTTATTCTTTCTTGTTTATGGCTATTCGTGAGCAACAAGTGTGATAAAGTAGTGAAAAAGAGCGCGGCACAACTGAAACCATCTGTCTCACACACTTCCTAGCTATATTAACTTGCATCCGCATTATGCACGTGTAGAAAACTTTCTGTTTGCGAACTTATATGAAGTAACCAAGGAACTGGGAAAATGGTGTCAGTTGTATTTGCGAAAACTACAACACAGGAATTTCACATGCTTCGGCATTTTGATATCGCCTGTCACAACGCGCATGTAAAGTGTAACCACCCCAGCATAAAATTGGAGACGAAATTTCGCATTAGATTTTCGGCACAAAATTACTATTGCATAAATTTATTTTTAGGTATCAAGGTTTAAACCCACCATACAATAATAATTCGATGACATGATGTGTAATAAAATCGTGTCTTATCTTTATCACAGGTGTTTTAATTCCGTATTCTGTTTTTGTTGCCTACCGATAGGACGCATTACCCAAGCATATAATTTATGCTGTGACAATTTAGTATTTACTCACATCCGAAGTCCACATTTTTCATCTCTGTTTATCGTTGTTGACCGCCCTCCTGAAATTTGCTTTTTGGATGCAGTTCAGGAATGAATAAATACCCGCTGTTTGCAATCCTAATGCATTTTAGCTCACCAGCTTTTCGCGTCTATGAACCGCAATAGCTTCTCCCCGGTGCAAGCACTAATGTGAAATTCAGCGTGATTACTTTTACTAATACGTAAACTGACGTCGCGTGCATGCTGTGCATTATATTGCAATGCCTCAGCAACAGATTCTGACTAGGACGCATATCGGCGCAAAATGGTAACAGGATTGCACTATGACATGGGCAGAGCAAGTAATGCGTTAAGTATGTAAGCTAATAGTGAACAGTAATTTCTTCGGGTGCTTTTACGCCGTAATTCAATGCATGACCTCATTTATGAAATTTTCATATTGTTAAACGATGCTCTGTAGCAGCTTTGTAGGGAAACGTTTTAATTTGAGAGCAAGACTTTTTTCAATATAAGCTGTAGCATAATGACTCGCAATTGAGGATTCCGGTTATGAAGCTGCACTTTGTGCTATTCGGAAAGGGGAGTGAGATTGCGCACGACACGAACGCTTTTGCTGGCGTGACCATATGAAAAAAGAGCTATTATTCCTTTACAATTTACGAACATTGCCTGATTTATTTTACTGCTTCAACAGGCCTTTCATAGCACTAACGGAAACGCTAAAACGGCCCACTATACCACACCTCGGCAGCGCTTAAATTATTCGGCGTTGCCTTGCCACTGTTAATGACTGTTAATGACTAATAATGGCTGATAATGACAGATAATGTCTTGCCATTGATAAGGATTCTGTGGTGTTTGCAACGCTAAATATACAGGGGTTGCTAATTATTTCTGCATTGTAGTTTTTAAGTTTAAAATACCAAAATGTCCACCAATCATTTACATCTGCGCAATTTAGTGCAGCTTGACTTGACAACTTACAGACTCTCTGGTTTCAGACATTAGTTCATGTTTTCATCCAAGGAAATCCGTTTATGCAAGCTTTCTCCAGAACCAGGGGAGGGAAGCACACCACGATTATTAAAGTTTTTTTTGTGTGAAGTGAATGTATATCGGAGAGCCTACCTTCTTTGTGGGTGTCTTGGATGGTGGTAGCCGCCTACTACTGTTTCTCGCAGCCTCCTTTAAGACTTCTGTCGGCAAGCAGGAGTTTGGATGTTGGCGCATGTATTTATTTTGGCAAATTTGGGACAAGGGCAACGCCAGGGCAAAAATAATGCCTCTGTTATCGGAAATGGCCCGTAGTAGAACACTCCTGCCATTCAGATAAGATATAAGGAATGTGGTGAAAGAGGGAATAGCCGAAAACAACGTCATCACATTTATATCCTTGTTGACCGTCTCTTGCCTCAATGACACAAGCGCTAGTTTAATGTATCGCGTCAGCATTGCTGTTGTATAAAAATGTACGTAGGCTGCTTTCTTGCCCTCTAATTCGGAATTTGGTCTTGAAAATGCGCTGTTGATTCTTACAAGGTCCTCATCTGAAATGAAATTTTGAACCAGATATGGCTGTTTCGTTTTAGTTATATTGTCTCAGAAAGAGACAAAAAGAGTCAAAGCCTTACATGATGTCAGCATTATAGTTGTGCCTTAAGCGATATACTCAAAATATTTTACAGGTATTTATTTCTATTTATTTATGGCAGCCCTAAGGGTAGAAAATTACAGATGGAAGTGAGTTTAGTGCAAGAACACAAATATGCAGAGCAAAAACAAATATATAAGCAGCATGTAAGCATACGTTAGGCCTGCTTTATAAGGGGCAAGGCTAATTAGTGTGTGTGCGTAGGAAGTCGTCCAATAAAATATAGCATAATACAGGCGCTAAATTCGAGGCACTTCAGAATACATAATGTGGTGAAATGGCATATCATCGTGATCAAACACAAAGGAGGCAGATTTTACATAATATTTATGAATGATTGCATGCATTTTATTGCATACAGCAGAATGAAATAATGAAGACTGATTGATTGTTGCAATAGGACAGGGAAGGCAATTCCAGTCTGTGGATGTGCGGGTCATGAATGAATCGAAGAAACTTCCACTATTGCATGGAATGATGCGAAGTTTTTTAATATGGTCTGTGTGGGATGACACAAGCAGGAGGAATGAGCAAGTCATGATGTAAATTATCGTGGTAAAATATCTTGAAAGAGACCTAACCGTGCAACGTGCGTGATGATAAATAGCGCAAAAGGAACACGAGGGGTGGAAAGGCAACGACGCAGACAAGCGCTGCTTAACTGTGCGACCTTTCGACTTGATGCGCGAGAAAACAGGTTGAGGTTAGGTTTCATTGTAGGTAGACTGGCAGTGAGATGATAGTTAGAAAGGATGAAACGAGTAGCATTGTTCTCAATCATTGCTGGTTGGTTAATGAGATCGATAGTCACTGGCTCCCAAACTGACTATGCATAATGAAGTTGCGAGTAAACTATTTGTTTTTTGTAAAAGAGAAGCTTGGTGTTAATAGGGACTGAGCGAAAGTTCCGTTTTAAGTAGCCTAGCATGGTGTCAGCTTTGTTGAGGACAAATTCGACGTGAATTTTTGAGCTAAATTTAGAACTTATATGAATGCCTAGGTACTGTAAGATGCAACCGATTCGACAGTTACGTTGTTTAGATATTAAGTAGGTAAGCTCCTAGAAGACCTTGATACGCGCAAGAATTCGCATTTGTTAAGGTTTAGTGTAATTTGCAGTGATTGCCACTATGAGGAAATATTGTTCATATTGATTTTGATTGCGTGAATGCCGTCGTAGGTTTTTATTTTTCGGAAAAGGACACAATCAACGGGAAATAAGTGAATTGTTCAACTAAACATGGTTAGCCAAGTCATTATTAGATATTAAGAAAAGCAATGGCCGAAGGACGGTGCCAGTTCGAACACTGGAAAAAAATGGCCGTAAACGTGAGTTCGTACCATTAGCTGCCACGAACTGCTGATGTCCAGTTAGAAAGGACTTAAGGCAGGTAATTACTTTAGTATCAAACCCTATCATGCGCAATTTTAGTAGCAAAAGCCGGTAACAAACCTTATCAAAAGCCTTGACGAAGTCTAAAACGATACAATCTGCTTTTTCATCATCATCATCATTATTTTTTGTGAAGCCAATACATCAAAACTTGATTAGACTCATAGCCAGCTCGACTAGTGAAGGATCCAAATACAAGATATTCACTGCAAAATGGCAGGCATTCAAACTGCATGTACAAAAAGACGTGAGATACTACAACCGCGATCTTGCAAATATGTAAAGCCCGCACATATTCTGAAAACAAAAATAGGTTTATAAATGTCCAAAACCACGAACTTATTTAGTCCCACAGTTCTGAACAGACAAGAAAAATGGTTTACAATGAGGCCGAAAAATTATGTTTGAGTTTGACGTCGTCAGGAATCTCATTCCATATCTGAGCACCATTGTACTCTAATAGCCTTTGACCGTAAGTGTTGTGACAAGGCGGTAGGTTAAATCTATTATTAGTGGTGGCACTTGTTACTCTCAGCGGCGATCTAAACAGTGTAAGAGGAATTGATATTTAGTTCTTATTACTGTGTTTATTATTGGAGCTATCTTTAGTTTGTATGCAACTGATACCGGATATTCGCAGTTCTTGAAGCAATGGTAGGCTAGGATCGGTTGCTTTTGCGAATGTTATGGTACGAACAGCACTTTTCTGCAAGCGTAAAATTGATTATAAATGCGTTTTATATGTACCGCCCCATGTCACTAGGCAGTAACTTAAGTGACTATGGACAAACGCGAAGTACAATATGCGTAAAATCGGTGCACAAAAACATTTCCTCGCCCTTAATAAAATATGACAGCCATGAGCTAATTTGGAGCGAACACCATTAATTGATTGCTTCCCATGCATGTCCGACGCAAAGACTACACCCAAGTACTTTGTGTGGGAGACCTTGAGCAAATACGTACCGCTTGAAGGTTAGAAATAAATTATCACAGCTAATGTTCTTTTTCCTTGAGTGAAATAAAGTGTAGTTTGTTTTCTCGGTGTTAAGTGTGAGCCGATTGTATACGAACCACTGCGAAATTTTACTAAGTTCGTTAATTTTGCCCTCCAGATCCTCTGTTTCTTCTGTAAAAAATAGCGCAGTGCCATCAGCGTATATAACAGCCCCAGAATGGTTCTGAAACAATGCAAAGTCATTGATGTATGTAGGCAAAAGGAGGGGCCCGAGTCGAGAGCCCTGAGGCACGCCAAATGTGATTTTTTTGTGGGGCGGAGATATAGTTCCTGATAGCAACGCAGTGTTCTCGACCAGAAAGTAACTCTTGATTAAATCATAAATTTTCCAATTAAATCATGTTTCTATTTTCTGTAGTAATATCGAATGGTCAACCATGTCAGCGGCTTTTTATATGTCTACGTAAACAACTACGGCCAGTTTTTTGCTATGTAATGCGGTGTTTATCACCTGTGGAAGGACCTGAACTGCGGAAGAAGTGGATCTTTGGGGTCGGAGACCATGCTTATTCGGACAGAGGACAGTTTGTTTAGTGAAACGCTCAGAGTTCGCTTGCAGAGCACCTTTTAGAATACTGTATTAATTACACCTAATACCTAAATCCGCCTATAGCTTGATAGAATGGACCGCTCACCACCTTTAAAGGCAGGCGTTACCTTAGCGGCTTTGAGCTCATGAGGATACACTCCACTTCTCAGGGAATTATTAAAAAGATGCAACAAATGGGTGCCTAGCTAGGATGTCAATATTGTTTTTCAGAAGTCTCACAGGTATTGCGTCTAGGCCTGACGTTCAGCGACGATCAAGAATGGCATACAATTACGCTTAAAAAGAAATTGCGTTTCCCACGAATGTGTCTTACTACACATATGTTGTGCATTATGAAAATACGAGTAGTTTTAAGAAATTAACTATAACTAAAAAACGGGCATGTTCGAGAATCTTAGAGAGGATGATGATGTCTGTAATGGGGCGAAAGTTATGAGGCGAATGCTTGTTTTGAAATTTCTGTACTGGAATCAACTTTCCTATATTCCAGTCTGACGGCATCGAACTAATTTCTAAGGATTGTTCAAACACTTTTGACAGAATAATAGATGAGTAACCATTAGTTCCTTTTAAAAGCTTTGAGTTGATGCAACCGATGCCATTAGCCGAAAATGAATTCAAACTGTCGATACCTTTCGCGCAGTTATCAGGGTATATCAGTAAACAGGGTGTATCAGTAACAGTTAACCGGGTATATCAGTAAAACATTAAGGGCGCTACAATCTCACAAGTCCTCTGAGACGGTTGTGGTGAAATAACTGAACAAAACTTCATTTAATACCAATGAATAGTCACAATCAGCAATAGGCATTAGAGCTTGTTAGCACAATTTTAGACTTGTCTTCAAGATTTGCAACTTTCCCAAATTTTCTAAGATTTGCTAGCAGCATATCCACTAAGGTTCTCGCAGCAAAACGTTTCTTTAGCACATTTATCGGCCAAAATACAATCATCATTTGCAGAATGATATGATGAACAAGCAAACTGGCTACCTGAGGTTTCTGCAAGTCCGTATAAGCGTTTCGTTTTGTCAGATAAGCGTCCATTGAATCAGTTATTCCATGGTGCCATTCGATTGTACGGGATAGACCGGAAGTTAACAAAACGGTTAGTGTGGTTGGTAACCTTATTCTTGAATAATGTCCAGTTAGTGTGAACGGAGCGTAGCTCGAAGCCATCTAAGAGCTCTGTTAGGAAGAGACTTAACTCGACGTTGGTTTGGTTAAAATCTGCGTGACGATAATTGTGCCAGGTTAACCCCTTCTTTATTTTTTTATGTTTGGGTATGATAATATAAAAGCTCAGTGCAGGATGATCGCTCAGTCCTGGTAAGCATGTTATTCCTCAAAATAATTTTGGGCTCAAGCAGAAAACTAGGTTCAGTATACTAGCGGTAATGTCTGCTATTCCCGCAGATTGTGGGACAATTTGAGTGAGGTTAAAGCAGAATCTTAACTCAGGGAATTTTGTGAGTGGAGGAACTCGAAGTGATACGATTAGCGCTCACCAACCAATGAATTCCGGGAAACTTAAAATTGCCAGTAAAAATATAGATGTGGTCGGGAACCGTGTCGTTACGGTGTTAACTGCTCATGAGCTGCAGTACCGAAGGAAAACTAACGGCTGGAACGGATCTAGTAGCAGAGTGACGAAACATGGCTTTTTAGGACGGCTGTCTACAACAGAGACGATGCACTTTCTTCCACATCTTTGATAGATTAAATTCAGTAATTCCTGAGTTTTCCGCCCGATTTAAAGCGATATCTATTGAAATAAAATGAGGGAGGAGAAATCACGCCCCACTTATGCTCTATATTTATAATCAAGGCTCTCCAATTCTCCTATTTTATTACTGTTATCATGTACCAGAACGACAATTCAGAGCAGAATCAGCCGCAAGAGGAGAACTGCGAACTTTCAAAATATTTAGGAGCAAGCGTGTGACATTTTTCATCCAAGAACAAGGTGTGCCGGTGAAGCGTAGCGGTTTGCTTCATAGTGTGAGCGAAGTGGAAATGGAGAAAAAGGCTTGAGACACATAAAGCAAATTTTCTGCCATTTCGCTGTTTTTCGGCCAACACGTTTGAACCCTTCGATGCTGTACGCCCCATACTGCTCCTGCAAACAACCTATTTTCAGCTCAACGATGATGAATTAACCAATTCTGGCACCTTCTCGAACGCGCTCACTACTTCGGCCACAGTTCCGTTCACAAACAACCACTATTACTCCGAAGTCTTTTTGCCCTGTACCTTCCGATTTCGCGCCCATCGATAACAAGGAAGTCTATTCACCTCGAAAAGTTCACCACAGTAGAAATCGCTTTAAACGAAGACGATGTCATAAAGGGGTAAAGCGAATCTTTTTGGGGCCCTTACCAAGGAAAAAGAAAAATGTGGGATCATATGGGGACAAAAAAAATTAACTCCCTGAGAGCTCGGTCGGTTCACCCCTTGGCTCCATGATATTAATTTTTCAGCAGCACTGCGGGTGAGATGGGAGCAAAAACGTTTAGCGGAATCGCAAGGAGCCTTGTTCTTCATACACCGCGCAAGACACCGTCTCAGCTGCTCGAAATAAGAGATATTCTTCTACCTTGGAATGGCGGAATGAGCGTTCAAACCTGGCATATAATATATATGTTCAATAGCCCCATTGAATCGTGCCAAAAAAATTATTTATTGCCTCGAAGACCGTTCTTTTCTTACACTTGCGTACGAAAACTTACTATATCTTTTATGCACCTTGCCACTTGGCGCAGTCTGTATAGATGCCATGTAATGCAAGGGCGTCTAAGGCTACCAGGAAAATGGAGAACAAATAAATTAAAAATCATACGCTGGTTCAGTGAAGGTTTCAAGATAATACGCAGATGTGTTTAGGAATTGTGATCTGTCTAAATATATATTTGCCACTTAAATTTCACTCTTCAATAGTGGCGTTACATTGTGCAGTGGCGCTGCAGCACCATCTGTCGGTGAAGAATGTGGAAATTTACTTTTTAATTATTATCAAAAATCTCATCTTTTTCAGTGAATTTTCCGGCAGACCACATCAGGCTTCTCCTATCTGCTGAATATTTGTTCTGAAAATTTTCTTTCGAATTCCGATGACTACTGGCATGCACATCAATCCAGTAATGCCAACTTTTTGTATGAAGTGTTGTAAAAGAAAATGAGGGCCTTTAAATGATCAAAACATCTAAAAGACCGTCCATCTTTTTTTTAATTGGTTTTGGGGGAAAGGAAATGGCGCAGTATCTGTCTCATATATCGCTGGACACCTGAACCGCGCCGTAAGGGAAGGGTAAAGGAGGGAGTGAAAGAAGAAAGGAAGAGAGAGGTGCCGTAGTGGAGGGCTCCGGAATAATTTCGACCACCTGGGGATCTTTAACGTGCACTGACATCGCACAGCACACGGGCGCCTTAGCGTTTTTCCTCCATAAAAACGCAGCCGCCGCGGTCGGGTTCGAACCCGGGAACTCCGGATCAGTAGTCGAGCGCCCTAACCACTGAGCCACCGCGGCGGTATTTTCCGTATGCAATTTTGGAAACAAGCTCAGACTGTTGAACTCAACACTATATTAGACTTCTAATATATTTTGCGCAGTATCCGAAATATTGCATCGCATTTTTTTTGAAAACAAAATGAATGGATGGCGTCAGTCTGACGCCTGATAAAATACTGCCCTGATCGCCGAACGCTATAGGAAGAATTGTAAAATGTAACATTCGCCTCGCAAGGATAACCAGTCAAATTCACTGAGGTATTGCGGCATGCTGCTAGGTGTTTTTTTTCTGTAATTGAAAACTACAATTTAAACTAATCTTCAACATCTTTCCGAAGGATGCAGAAAAGTGGCGCTCTAAAGGTAAAAAACCGAAGAAATTTTATCGTTGATTTCATAACGAATGCAACTTATCCCACGAAAGGATCGAAGGGATGTCAAGAAAAGTGTTTTGGGCTCATTTTGGCACCCCGCCGCGGTGGCTCAGTGGTTATGGCGCTCGACTACTGATCCGGAGTTCCCGGTTTCGAACCCGACCGCGGCGGCTGCGTTTTTATGGAGGAAAAACGCTAAGGCGCCCGTGTGCTGTGCGATGTCAGTGCACGTTAAAGATCCCCATGTGGTCGAAATTATTCCGGAGCCCTCCACTACGGCACCTCTCTCTTCCTTTCCCCCTTCACTCCCTCCTTTACCCTTCCCTTACGGCGCGGTTCAGGTGTCCAACCATATATGAGACAGATACTGCGCCAATTCCTTTCCCCCAAAACCAATTAATATTTTGGCTGGTGCCGCGCGAAAAACAGAGGTAAGAAAAAGGAAAAAGATACCACAGGTGAGCGCTGTCTCCATTTTTTTTTGTTCTTTTGTCTGCTATTCGCGTTGTACCAACCACAATGAACTTTCACTGACTCGCCCAGCTATCCATACTTGATTTTTCGCAGCAAATATTGAGTGGTATTGGCTCTATAGAGTTGACGAAAAAAAACAATATTTTGTTTCTTCCATTTTGAAATTTACACTTATTTAATTTTTCCTAATCAACCGCGCGGAGTGCAAAAAAGCCGTGTTTGCTGCAGATAATGTTGCAAGAAGAAAAATTGATGATGATGAATTTTTAATGGCGCAAGGGCATCTGTGACTAAAGAGCGCCATGACAAAAGGTTTTTTCTTCTACTCAAGGTGGTGTCAAATACCCATTTTCCTAAGGATTTCACCCTAAGAAAGCCGAACACCAGGCAGGGGATGGTTTGCACCCATTGTTACAAGTTATTGCTACCGGGTACCCGGTGGCACTGAGGATCGAACCTCGCACCTCCCGCATGCGTAGGAGATTATCAAATGACTAGGCCATCGCTGAGGGGCGCAGAAGAAAAATTAAAAGCAAAAATACTGTTCAAAATCTGCCATCTAAATACAGTTGATCAACTTCCAACAACGGCCTTTTAATTGAACGTAAATGTTACAAGCTATATATCGAAAGGTATAACCTGATCGATTCCGCGCTTGTGGAATTGTATATTTCATAAGTAAACTGCAAAGAAGCGTTCAAATTGTTCTGCAAGGAAACAAAAATGCGATGTTGGACAGAATGCTAACATAGAGGCTGTATGGTCACTCTGGTGCCAACGGCCTTAGATAAAAAGGAGAGCGGAGACTTGCGCCGAAACAACAACGTCCATGTGATAAGATGGGGGCATGAGTGCTTTCATATCACTAGTGTTGCTACGCTTTACATGAGCGCATGCCAAGAAGCGCAGACAATAATGTGTTATCGTCAGCTCTGCTTCCTAAGGTTGTAAGTGCCCCATCAAGGCACTGGAGTAAAAACCCGATATAGGCTTAGATACAAGCTGCGACACTTTCTGCATTCGTGTGTACTCCGAATTGATGCATAGTCGCGGCGAAATAAGATTACATAATCTCATCACCGAAGCAACGAAAATCGGACCACGCGGCTGGCGCAGCGCCATGCTTTGCGAACACGCCAGACACTTTTGTTATATTGCTGTGTTCGTAACGGCAGCGCCGAGGGTTCCTGTCTGCCGCTCCCGTTGTAGATCACTAGTGCTAATTTTTTTGTCGCACTATGCAGTTCGTCACAGAAGCTGCAAAGAACAATAGAAAAACTAAGGTTAATTAGGTTTACCACAGAAGCCGATTTAATTCTTCCACAACGCGACAAGAGAGGTAACTTGCGAAAGAATAGTTTCACTTCAACTTTAGATTTTTAACGCACTTTCTTCAGACCACCTCTAGATAGCGCAAGGACAGTAACGCAATATGACTCCAATCTGGGTTCATTGGTAAAGCATTTTGGGTGCCTAATTGCACTAAAGTAATAAAGGAATAGTAAACGTGACGTAGAATGACTGTGGGCAGTATAAACTGGCTTATTCTTTGCACCAACGTCTCTACGGGTACCACAGCGGTGGGGTTATAAACAAAGAACGATTAGTGAAGAAGAAACTAGAAACGTAAGAAAAGTGGACAGGGACACTAATTCGCGCCGGCAATCACAACTTCGTTATTCTTTTGCGAATGTACGACTCAATTTACGACGTTCTTTGCAGCGATAGCTACATTACGCTAGCATTTCAAGCCTTTAGCGTGGCGGCACCATGGCGGTGGTGGCACCGCCACGTGGTCGCGTGGTTGGTCACGTGGTGCGGAGCAGCTGCCGGCGGCGCGCCGCGCCGCCGAAACCAGTTGAGAAGGGGGGGGGGGGGGGTGGAGATGGGGGGAGAGACTGAATCACGTCCAGGTACAAAGATGAAGAAGGAAGGTCCAGCGAAACGTAACGGCGAAACGCTGACTTTGCAATTCTACTGAGCGGGTTCCACTCGGCCAGCTGTAGCCATAGCGCCACTCCAGGTTTTTCCGGAGCTAAACCACAGCCAATTTCTTCATTACACAACGATGTGCCAAGAGAAATTTATTTTTATAATTATTTGTGAAAAATCATAACATATCTCGCTGTAGAGAGCAGGTGTAAGTTTAAAATGCACTGCGCGGAAAGCGCAGCTTTTTCAAAGGCCGGTTCATAGATTTTAGCTGCACTCGTGTTTTCAGCAGAATGCCACATCAGCCAGTTTGCTCTTCTTATCGAGCGACAGCGCGCTCGGCTTCTCTCGCTAGTCACTGCGCGTTATGGTAACGCGTGACCAGTGCTCGCCACGTACCGAGGAAGAGGACTTTGCGCCCGCAAGTGCCTAAGACAACGCTGAGACGGTCACTTCGGCAGTTTGGCACTAGCACCATACCTGCTTTTTTGTTCCCCGAGTTGTGCTAGATTTTATACGTCCGAACGGTTTACTAGCCTCGGTTTGTTAAGCCTTCGGAAAGCTTGGCCAGGTGCGCTTTTTTCTCTACTGGATGTGTATGCACGTGCTCTGTACGCATAACACACCGAGAGGGGCGTTTAATTCTATGCATGATGGCAAATGAAAGAGTTGGAATGACATACATTACAGAAAACAATGCTGCACGTTCACTAGAAGTCTGAATATCGATTGCTCCGGAGAAAGTGCGTGCAAAGTACTTAGCACCAAGAAGGGCCGTGCGTCGTTGCTCAGAAGCTGCCGTTGTCATTTGACAAATTATGTTGATACACCATCTTGTGTTACAGTTTACCTGATTCAAACCTTTTGTTATAGACGGCAAAGTCTAGAATAGATGACTGCAAGGACATATCTACCAAATATTCTGTGCAGGGTAGGAAAAAATACTTGTTTGTTGCATTTTCTCTGTACGATACACTAAATAAATTCGTAGTAGTTTCACAGCCGAGAGACTTTGCACCATTCTGGCATAATCTGATGCTCAGTTATATATATATCAGTATAATGTATTGCTAAAGAGACTTCCATATGTATTGAAGGTTGTAGTGGCTCTATATAGCTCGAGATATATCAAGGCGTTTTGGCACACAACTGTGGTGTGTGTATGAAAAGACATTAACCGCATGTCCAACGAAACCAACAAAAATGAGGAAGTCGCTACAGGAGAATTACACAAAAACTGATGTTCGTCTGTATCACTATATGTCCTAATTTTAACGAAACGACCCTACTTTTACTGGAAAGTAACCACTGGTACACTAGGAAAGGCTATAAATCAGAAACAGGTGTCGCCATCACTGGCCAACTTCGCAACTTAACCGCGGTCCGTGGACATATTATTTTTGACCGAGATCCCAAAAGCTAGGCTGTGACACCATTCACTTAAAAAGAGCGATCATGTAGTCTACTTTTTATAACGTCGCAACTTTTAATTAGGTGAAGGGAATATTTTGAAATGAACCTTCCTAGCAAAAATATTGCGGCGGGCACTTAAGACAATCTACGTGCTTTGAATCAGAAAGAATTGTTTCTTATCTTTATTTTGGTATTTCTTTATATATTTGCTTGCTTTTTAGTTTTATTTCTCTTCTTTACGGTTGCAAGGCAACGCATAAGCTAGATTCACCATTGTTCGCAATGAAGCTAAGCGGTTTTGTGGCCTATAGCTCGCGTGCTTGTCTCGCAATGCGGCCGTGCTGTATTGAATTTTCCGCACCATCCGAAGAAATTTTATTTTTCTTTGATACGTTGCTGACGTCATCTTGGATTTTTGGGCTCAGTGCTACATAGTGCTCAACGCCGACACCGGGTTTTGTTATCGACGACCCATATAATACTTTCTACTTCAAATGCATCGTGAAAGAGAGCATGGTGCCGGGTTAGTTGGCGGTCCATGATGTCCAGTAGCCAGTGCAAAAAGCAGACAAGGGACACACGACTCTTGTGGCACCATGTGCCCTTTGTGTTTTGAGCACCCCTTTGTCCTCGAATTTCTGGTTATTGTGACGGAGGTTGCGAAAAGAAAGACGAGGAAGTCACCGTGGACGGTGCCACATGACTGATGTACAGTCGGAGAGAGTAGTAGTAAAGACTTTTATTCGACCATAATTTATAGGCCGAGCATGTCGACCGCCTGGGCGACCAGAAGCCGCTGTTCTTCTTCCCCTTCAGCGCCAAGCCAGTCGAGCCAGGTGGTGATGGATAGAAAGGGTGGGGGGAAGGAACCCGACTGCTGAGCAGCCGGGCAATAGAAGAGGCAATGGGCCAGGTCCGCATAGATGCAGGGGCAGTTGGGACAGGAAGGGTCCGATCGATAGCGATAGAGGAAGAGGCGGGACGGGGTGATAACTGCATTCATCTGAATGTGCCGAAGAAGGCGAGACTCCGGCACCGTGAGTGATGGATGAGGAGGAGGGTAAAGGCGTTTGTCGAGGCGGAGCTCAAGGTAGACCTCTTTTATGGTGCGGCGAAGGGTGAGCCTCCCACCGTCCTCCGAGGGCTTGGGCCAGGGGATCAACGGTGCCCGGAAAAGTGTGTCGCGGGCGAGCTGATGGGCCAGCTCATTGCCGTCAATCCCTGAATGCCCAGGGACCCAGCGGAGGAAAACGATGGAAGGCTGCAGTGCGGAGACCGCTCGCTCGACCTCCTGTTGGAGAGAAGGGGTCAGGGTGCGTTTCTGTATGTGGTGTATAGCGGCTTGTGAGTCTGAATAGACTGTGTACTCTTGGAGAGAGGGAAGGAGGGCAAATGACTGGAGGGCATGCGCAATGGCGAGGACCTCGAGGGACAATGCGTCTGGAGGGTGTAGATACGGCCCGCTGGTGTGGGTTTCAGGAGAAGGGAGGTGTGGATGGTACAGGGCGTAGCCGTAGGAACCTCGAGGAGCCACGAAGGAGGCATCCGTGTAAGCTACACCCTGGGTATCAAAGAGAGGGGAATGGTGCTGTGCGGCCGCATGACGTCGTCCGGCGTGCAGGACGGGGGACATGTTGGCCGGGAGGGGAAGGATACGAAGATTGGGAGCGGGGGTGGGAATAGGAGAGGTAAACGGGGAGATTGGAATGGGCGAGATACCCGCTTGAGTCAATAACCACTGACCCTGACGGGTAAGGGAAAGCCGGGCAAGTTGTGAGTCACGATGGAGACTGATAAGAGAACGAAGAGGATGGAAGAGGCCTGTGGCAAAGAGCTTAGTGGTAGAGGTAGTGATAGGGAGGTTGAGGGCTGCCTTGTAGAGGCCCACAAGGGCAGTCTCGAGAGCGTTAAGTTGAGTCTGATTGAAGGAAGCGTAGGGTGCAAAGTACAAGACTTTGTTGAGGGCCAGCGCGTGGGCAACGCGGCACGCGTGAGCCTCGTGGAGACCTGAGCGTCGAGTGACCACGCGCCGCAGGAGGTGAGTTACAGAGTGGCAGGTGGTGACAGCGCGGTGGAGGGCTTGCACATTCTTAGCCGCATGCAAAGGGAAGCCAAGAACTTTGCACTGTGTGACGACAGGAATGGGAGAGCCAGAAAGGTGGAGAGAGACGAAGTGGTTGTGTGAGCGCTGGTAGGAGGAATGGTTGAGAAGGAGAAGCTCGGATTTCTCAGGAGCAGGAGAGAGGCCAGCGGTGGTGAGAAAGGAGTCGATGAGATCTAGGCCACGTTGCAGGGTGTCCTGTACGTGACCGGGAGAGCCAGATGAACACCAGAGAGTGATGTCATCGGCGTAAAATATATGATGCAGGTCGGGAATTTCAGCTAGCTGGGAGGCGAGAGGGGCCATAGCGAGATTGAAAAGGGTAGGAGAGAGAACAGCACCTTGAGGAGTGCCACGGGTGAGGTGGTGTGGGTTAGACAAGTGGGTATCTACTCGAAAGCGAGCCACACGTTTAGAGAGGAATGAGCGGATATAGGAGTACATGCGGGAGCCACAATCCAAAGAGGCGAGTTGAGAAAGGATGTGATCGTGGCAAACACCGTCAAAGGCCTTGCGAACATCGACAGTCACAAGTGCGTAAATTTGAGTGGGTGTAGGGGACAGAAACGTTTGCTGGAGAATCAGAAACATGTCCTGTGCACAGACGCGGCGTCGGAAGCCAATGAGAGAATGGGGGAAGAACTCCCGTGCCTCAAGAAAATCAGAGAGGCGAGTCAGAGCCATTCGCTCAAGGGTCTTACCAACGCACGACGTCAGGGAGATTGGGCGGAGGTTAGAGAGAGAGGGAGGTTTGCCCGGCTTTGGAATCATAGAAATAAGGGAGGATGTCCAGGAGCTCGGCAAGCAGCCGCTCTCCCAGGCCTCATTGTAGGTTTGAAGGAGGAATTCTTTGGCGCAGTCAGGAAGGTTACGAAGTGTGGTGTATGTAATGGCATCCTCACCGGGAGCCGAGCGTGTAGAATTAGCAGCCAGAGCAGATTCGAGCTCCCAGAGAGTGAAGCATTGGTCCAGATCGGGGTTAGGTCCACCTGAATACACCGGGTAGGAGGGTGCCAGAGGGGGCGGGAGGTAGAGAGAGGCGAGTTGATCAAAAACTTCGGAGGGAGTCCCCTGAGTGAGGGCTTTAGCTAGAGTAGGAGCAAGGGCAGGCTTACTGCCAAGGAGGGATTTAAAGAGAGACCATGCGGATCGCGAGTGCAATGCAGAATCAAGGCCATCACAAAGAGCACTCCAACGAGAATGCTCGAGGGAGGCGCAGTGGGCGACGATCTCAGCCCGCAGAGCAGTGATCCGGGAGGAAAGTTGGGCATTGTGTGGTTGGGAGCGAAAGGAGCGTTGAAGACGTTTACGGCGACGCCATAAACGGATAAGGTGTGGATCTGGGTCCTGGATTGGGTAACGAGAGCGAACGCGACGGCTACTGGACGTGAGGGCTGCAGAGATGCGCGACGTCCAGTCGTCGTAGGATTGAAAGGAGTCGGAGGCGAGATTTGTGCGAAAAGCATGCCAGTCAGTGTGAATAACCGGATGACAGCGAGGGATGTGGGATAGAGAGGTGGTGATATGAATGAGAAAGTGGTCACTTAGAAGAGTTTCGGCTGTCACCTGCCAGTGAAAGGAAAGTGAACCCCGAGAGAAAGTGAGGTCGGGTGTCGTGGAGCGTTGTGAGGCAATGCCCGCTCGAGTAGGAGAGCCAGGAGTATTAAGAAGGGTGAGGTGGCGTTCCTGGGCCAGACAGTGCAGGAGGCGGCCGGGTTTGAGGGTTTGTGGGTAGCCCCAGAGTGTGTGAGGGGCATTAAAGTCACCACCAAAGAGGAGATGGGAGGTAGAAGGAAGAGAGTGAAGAAATTTGCCCAGAGCAGAGAATAAAGAGGAAGTGACAGGGGGGTTGTAAAAAGACAAAAGGACGAGTGAGATGCGGGAAGAAGGGTGGTAATAAACCACACAAACTAAATATTTAAGGAGGGTGGAGGGGATGTCAATTTGCTCTACGAGCACGTCACTGCGTACATAAATAGACGCAAGTGGCGTGGCCGTAGTGGCATGGTAGGCGCGGTAGCCTGGGACATTGCGGGCCGTCCGGGTCTCCTGGAGAAGGAGAAAATGAGGCAGAGAGGGGCGGGTGAGTAGGTACTGGTGGAGGGGGGTCTTATTGTGACAAAGATTTCGGCAGTTCCACTGCACAATTTCGAGGTCCTCGCCAAACGCCATTATGAGAGTGGAGAGGAACGCGATGGTACGCGTTCCTTCTTTTTTGCCGGGGGCAGTGACTCATGGACGGATTGGAGCATAGATGTGAAAGATTCCAATTGCTTTGATTGTGCTTGGAGGGTGGTAAGAATCTGGAGAACCGAAGTTTCCAGCTGAACCAAGCGAGTGTGATGTGCCTGTGTGGTGGTTTCGACAAGGTCAGCCAAAGGGGCGACCTGGGCTCTGGAGGAGGGAGTGGGGAACGTGGCAAGGTGCTCATTTAGCTTGCTAAGCTGGGAGGTAAGAGAGGAGGTGGTTGTCTGGAGGGTTTGAGTCAAGGCATGTATCTGCTGTTGTAGATCGTGGGAAATGCGCTGCTGCTCTCGCTGCTGGCGTTCGAGCATTGCTAGCCGGAGGTCGAAGGAGCGGCTCGCGTCAGTCAAGGATGGAGAGGGTGGTGTAGTGGAAGAGAGGGACGCTGGCACCGAGGATCCTTTAACTATGGCGGCGAAGGAGCCTGGTGGTGACGTGATCGGAGCTGATGGATATTCATGATTAGAGGAGGAGGAGGAGGAGGAGGAGGAGGAGGAAGAGGAGGAGGGGGTGGTGGGTTGAGTGGCCCGGCGCAAAGCTAGGCGTCGGAGGTATGCAGCTTTAGCACACTCGCGTTGTTTAGCAAGGAGGAAGGGGCAAGTGGGGTCGAGGGAGGGGTGGGTATTCACCTGGCAATGAACGCACCAGGGCTGGGCACACACATGAGCGGAAGGGTCAGCGGGTAGAGGAGCAGCACAGCGACGGCACTTTGCCGGAACGCTGTGCTGGGGGCATTGGTGGGCGCGGTGGCCTAGAGTGAGACAACGGGTGCAGGTGGGAGGCTTAGGTTTATGAGGACGGCACCGGAAGGCAACGCGTTTGAAATATACAAAGTGGGGGATGACGGTACCAGCGAACGTTATGAGCACTGATTGAGTGGATCCCATCATGCGAGCAGCGAGAATATCTGTTTTGAAAGATTCTAGTTCATGCATGAGCTCATCAGGAGTGAAGTGGCCACCGGCGTTATGGATGACGCCGAGGCATGAGATGGGAGGATGGGGGGAATAAGTTTTGATGCTGACAGGCTTACCGTGAAGGTGAAGGTGCGTGATAGAAAGTAGGAGGTGGGCGGTGAGAGGAGAATGAGTTTTTAAAAACACAAGGCTTTGGGCTGGCTTGGCCTGAAGGGTGATGTCTGCACTGGTCTTGGAGGAAAGTTGTGCAGCGGAGGTGACTGCGGCGAGCACGTCGTAGAGAGGCAGCTTGGGATTGAGGGTACCAGGAGGGAGTTGTATGCCAACAGTGATGAGCTCGGAGCGGGGTCGGGTGGCGGAAGCAGGCTTACGGCTGGCACCGATGGTGCTCCAGCCGATTTCCGGGGATGAAGTGTCGTCTACCGGGGACGCCATGAAGTCCATGTCTGCCGACGAATCGTCAGCCTGGGGCGCAATCTGCGACGCTGGTGCCGGGCTGCAGGTCTTGGTGTCAGCGGGTAATGTGGCTGGTGTAGGCGCGGCGGCACCGGCGGCGTCGACGAACGCAGGCGGCTGCGACGCGTCTATGGGCCCAAAGGTGTTGACGTCTCTTAGAGCGTGGAGTTGGCGAGCAGTGGACGCTGCGGCGACGACGAACGCTGCCGGCTGCGCCGCGGCCGTCGATCCGGAGCTCCCAGCGTCGCTCACAGTGTTGGTTGCGACAGGATTTTGCGCGGTGGCGTGGGCGGTTGGAGTAGGCCCCGCGGTGGCGGCATCAGTGGGTCTGGGCTGCAGGGGCTTCGTGAGACGCTGCATTGCAGAGGTGCAGGCGCGGCGCGTTAGGGTTAGCGAGGCGCCGCGCCGCTGCTGACTTTTGGAGGCGCTTGAAGGGCCAGCCCGGCAGCGGGCCGTGATGCCGATGGTATCCACGTGCTTCGGAAGCCTTCCGGAAACGATGGAGAGGAAATCCAGGGGCGGGCGAAGCCCTGGATTATGCCAGGGGCAGGTGAAAGCGGAGCTCGATAGGCAGCCAGCTAAACAGGGCGGCGCCACCTAGCGGAATCGTCGGAGAGAAAGGTCTGCGGATCTTGCGTTGCTAAAACGAAGCCCATAGTTTACTATTAGCGGGCGGCTGGAAACCACACTTGTGGAGGTGAAGCTCAAAATTTTGTTCTTTCATCTCCACAAGTAGGGTATCCATCCTCCGGCTAATAATGGAGCTATAAGCATCTTTGAGGAACGCGTGGTCCACAGACTTTTGCCCCCGACTGTACAGTACACACCTCTTATGCGGGACATATATAAGCCGAGGTTGTTGCTGAATCAATGGCAGACTGCGGCAGCATGCAAAAATTGTAGAAAAACAACAAAATCTTACAGACGATTACTATAATCGGAAATGCGGTGTTTGAGTGCAGCTCTGCACAAGCCACCTGCCATGGCTAGCAACGCAACAGGCCACATGCCAGCGGTGGCAGTGGGCGTGTTACGCTGCTAGCCACACTCCGGCATCTTCCCGTAAGGCAAGATTTGAGAATACCAAGATGGTGGGCAGAAGTGGGAATGAAAAAGATAGAGTTCTAAGAGACATCATATTAAAAATATCTTCGATAATTGCGTGAGTGATACATCAATACGCATTCAGTGTGTTGTATTTACGTTTTTAAATTTAATTTAGGCTGCAATTTTGTCACGTGTGCCTCAAAGAAACCTTTCCGCGCAAGCTCGCATTTCATTTTAATTGCGCTGTGTATAGCGACTTGATCACACAGTTGAGAGTAGCGATAGTGAATATCTTGTGACCGTTGTCTGGCTTTCGCGCTGACCTCTTCACAAATTGCATCGTTCACTGGCGCACAGGATTCAACTGCACTACAATTAGTCCCACATTTATTTTTACCAGGAACAAAAAAATGGACGGAGCTGCCCTGCTGTGAAGGCCTACTTTCCCCCTTTGCACTGTAGAGCAGAAAATCTTGCTTGGTGAATGAATTAAAAACAAGTCAGTGAATGGGAGCAAGCAGCGAGCGCATAGTTTGAAGAGATCCTGAGTCTCTCTTCTCAGGCCCAATCTTCTTCTGGCTAACGCGTTAGATTAGTGGTTATGATGCTGGACTCTTGACACGAAAGATGCGGTTTCGATCCCGGCCGCGGCGGGTGCATTTCGATGGAGGCAAAAGGCAAGAAGGCAAAATGCTAGAGGCCCATGTGCTGTGCGATGTCTGTGCACTGTAAAGAATATCACATGAAGAAAATACCTGGAGTCCTCCACTGCGCCCTGTCTCATAGCTTGAGTAGCTTTGGGATGCTAAACGCCAAAAAATCAAACGAAATTCTTCTTTTAAGCCACTGATTGATTTGCATGGGCCACACGAGCGCTTGGAGATACTGCCGGCGAGGTTCTTAAATTCTAGCTCGATTGAGGCATAAAGTAAGTGGAGCATGTGCTTCGTATGCCTCCGCCCAGTTGGCACTGCTTACAGTTCGAAGGAAGACTGCTAAATTGTCTCGAACTGCGGTAAATGCGGTAGCGTGCACTGCGCATGTCGTACTTCCGTAAAAGTTATGAGGGCTGCTATTGCCATGCAACCAAGATCTATATAATCATTCAAAAATCTTGTAGTGTCATCTCTCCACGTCTAATCCTCATGACAGGACTCTGATGGTAATAATGACAATTATTATGAAGAATGATTGTGCATCTTTGTGGTTCAATGGCACGCTAAATCTCCATAAACCTTAGCTTAATTTCTCAGATGGTTACAATAAGGAGATTACAAACAACACTCCAGTGCAGACCCTCAAGCAGTGATTGTAAATGTATTAAACTCAGACCGCATAAAAAGCCAGATATACTTTGCATTCTTCCGCCTTGCTTTTATTTTAAAAACGCCACCTTGAAGCGTTTAACAGTCATACCCAACGCGCTGTATTTCTTGTATTCACTGACATTTTTACTTTGCAGGTAAAGAAGCAAGTTAAACGCTATTTTCAAGTGACTGAATATTCCTTATGTAACGATTATTCGCTTTCAGGTCTATACTGCCTTTAAACTTCACTTTAATGCTTTCAGATTTCAGCCTCAACAAAGACCTACGTTGCTTCAAAGTCACCGTGTCTGGAACAGGAAATTATAGATAGACTTGCGGCAGCATATTGTGAGTTCGAACTTGTTATAGATGCAGAAAATATATTTGTGCGATAACTCATGGGCGGCAATTCCCGAAGCATCCTGACGTCTTTAGTGCGTAAGAATGTGACACGTGCCCTGTGAGTTCATGCGGGACCTAAAAGGCAGCCTAAACATTTGTGCGGAACATCGTATGCCAGGTGTCCTACCTAAAAGTAAACAAGGTTTAAAACTGACAGGTTTCTAGCCAATGAATTTGATTGAGGGCTGCTGAAAGTGATATTGCCTAGCCTGTCTTATATTTCTTGTTCTTGAAGGTATTTAATTAAAACTATATAAATAACTTTTCAATTACTGGCTTCAAGAATAGAGTGATAACCTGATAAGTTCCATACCGTCCTGAAAACTGCTGGCTGAAATATGGGTGCCAAGGCACCTTTTATCTAAAGGCCTTTCTTTACCGGAATTAAAAGTTACCTAGGAAAAAAAAACGTCCGCGTGTTTTCTGTTCTGCTTTAGCGTTTGACGACACATTCCAGAGAAGAAAATCTGTCTTTTTCTGAAGCACTCTCTCTGACTGGTCTTTCCGTGTGCACTAGGCGAGAGATATCAGACAGCGCTATCACATGGAAGCCTTATTTTAATGCATGTAAATAAAGCTCCGTAAAAGGTACCGTAGTGCAGTCATTTCAGCCTGCTGTTTTTTTTACCACACTTTGTTTCTGAAACAGTAGTTAGAATGTTACCGCATTTGTCTATACGCTATAGTTTAGTTTCGAGAAGAAAAAAAAATTTCTGCACACTCGCACACACGACTCGCAACAGCCCTAAGTTGGTATCATTGGGCTAAGACACTACGCCTTTTTTGAGCTTGCGGCGATATGTTGAGTATTCAATCCGCTTCCACTCCGCACATGCAGCTTATTTCATCCCGATAACCACTGACGCGTGTTCGTGCTCGATCGGAAAAATGGGACGCACGATAGCAAGACCTCTAAGGTCAGATGCTACCCATTTCACTTGAACAAAATACACAGAGTTGGTCATCTAGCTACCAAACATCAACGAGGTATTCCTCGGAAATAAAATGCTAAATGCGAAGGGCGTCCGGCATACCGTGTGGGGCCGGGGCGCGACTTCAGATTCCGGCTGGTTCCCCCATTAGCGAGTTGACCTCCTCGCCCAGGCGGCACTGTCGCGTTGCATAGTGGTAATAATGGAACCCCGCATTGGGAGAGGCGAGGAAGCGGCCTTCCGCATCTGTTCCTTCTCAAATGTTGGCCGCTGTTATGCCATCGGCGATGTGTTCACGAGGATTCCGGTGACGACCGTCAGCCAGCTCGTGGAATGTGGGACGCCATTGTAATTCGATGAGCAACAAAGCCGCAATATAAGCGTTGTTGTCCAGCGGGAGGCCCCTTGGCTGTTTCTTGGTTCCTGTCAGCAAAAAAATGTAAAAAACAACTTGAAATGAAGAAAGAGGAAGCCCCGAACAGCAACGCCTTGCCAAGCTTAAAATCAAATCGAGGTAAATGAAATGCAGCTAAAATGTTCAAAATAAAAAGCGCGCCTTAAAGGGCACAGCATGCAAGCGAGAAACAAAAGTTACTTTCAAAGGCCACGACGAAATCCGGTAGGTTTAAAAAAACACAAGAGAAAAACATTGACAGCACAAATATGGTCATAGTCACAATCGCCGTCAGTCAAAGCAAAATGTGCAGGCCACGTTGAAAAGCATGCAATTAAGAAAAGAAAACCAAAATTTAAGAAAATTAAGTCACGTAGCAGCAAAATTCAGTCAAAATCACTGTCAAACAGTCAAAGCAGAGAGTGCAGAACACTGCGAGAGGCAATCATCCCCGAAAAAAAGGAACATGGATCCTTCTGTGCAGATATTTTTCAGGAAAAAGGAGAGTAAAAGAGGAATAGTGTGTATAATCAGTCTACGGCGCAATTTAACACACTAGTAGCCGTCAGGAAGGAAACAGTGGTTTATTTGTTCGGTAGCTCGTAGTCTGACGTGCAACCAGAGCTCTCTTTGTAACTTGCCTCTCTTTGAGTAACTTGCCTTTTTCCGCCTCTTGTCGAACGGCTTGACTTCTTGACTACAATCTGGCCCTCACCGGAAAAAGGGAGCCATCCTGGCGACTCAATACGATGTAATGAGAGCGGAGTCATAATATTGTCACGTAGTGGTGACGGCAGTCGAAGCAGCGATGAAGACGGACGAAAGGGTCTTCTAAAATAATGTTCAGCAAGGCGGGAATTTGGGCGAGTGGGTAAGTGTTCATTTTCGCTCTCAGCGCAACACGAACGGGACACAAGACGAAGGACTAGTACAAACAGGCGCTGATTATCAACTGGTTTTTTATTGAAGATCGAAAAGCATATAAATACGAACAGTGAGCTACTTATCAATCAACAAAAGTTATCTGGAAGGCACGTGGGAGGTTAGCCTTCCAGATAACTTTTGTTGATTGATAAGTAGTTCGCCGTTCGTATTTATATGCTTTTCGTTCATCAATAAAAAACCAGTTGATAGTCAGCGCCTGTTTGTGCTAGTCCTTCGTCTTGTGTCCCGTTCGTGTTGCGCTGAGAGCGAAAATGAACTCTTCTAAAATAACTGTTTATAGGGCTGACATGCACCCAAAATCGACTGAATCACTCGGCGGCGGCGAAGCGACAAGCGTGCTCGGCGGTCGTCGAACAGAATGCCGGCCGCTGTCGGCCGTGCTCAATTTAAAGCTGAGAGCGAACATTCGAGATGAAGAGCGCAAAGTTACTAGAACAATCCGGAACAACGTAGAATCAGCTCTGCCTGGCTGCGATCAATCTAGATAAATCTAGTCGCGTCTTGCGTACCAAACAAAGAGATAAAGTGATGTGGCGGCAGATTTGAAAAACGAACACACTGCAAATATTCGCAGCATTACTCCCCTCTCAAAGAAGCATCGACCCGATGCATGAAAACAAATAATGCGATTAGTAAGGGAAAAAAACGGATGTTGCGAAAATAGACCACGGAAATGCAGCGGCCTTTAGCGCGCATAATACGGCTTCAGACGGACAACATGGACCACTTCTGGTCGTACGCGGCGTCGCTGGGATGCAGTCATTGCGTCAGGGATGACTTAATAATCCAGTTCACCCAGCCGACGAAGAACCTTGTACGGGCCGAAATAGCGGCGCAAAAGCTTTTCACTCAATACACGGCGGCGAATGGGCGTCCACACCCAGACTTGGTCTCCTGGCTTGTATTCCGCATTGCGTCTTCCTAGGTTGTAGCGTCTGGCGTCGGACCGCTGCTGATCTTTGATCCGTAATCGGGCAAGCCTTCGAGCTTCGTCTGCGCGTTGAAGGTAGGCGGCAACGTCGACGTTCTCTTCTTCTGTAACGTTGGGCAGCATGACGTCTAGCGTGGTCGTGGCCTCCCTGCCATGTATGAGCCTAACAGGTGTCATCTGGGTGGTCTCCTGCACTGCGGTGTTGTAGGCGAAGACGACGTAAGGCAGGATGACATCCCAGGTTTTGTGTTCGGCATCGATATACATAGCGAGCATATCGGCGATGGTTTTGTTCAGGCGCTCGGTCAGTCCATTTGTCTGCGGATGTATGCAGTTGTCCTACGGTGGCTGGTTTGGCTGTAGCGTTAGTTCCGCCGGGAATGCTGTTCCTCTGTCTGTGATGAGCACATCGGGGACGCCGTATCGAAGAAGAATGCACTCCACGAAAAATTTGGCGACTTCTGCTGCTGCTCGGTTCGGTAGGGCTTTCGCCTCGGCGTAGCGGATCAGGTAGTCGGTCGCTATGATGATCCACTTATTTCCTGATGTTGACGTTGGAAAAGGGCCAAGCAAGTCCATGCCAATCTGCTGAAAGGGCCTTGAGGGAGGTTGAATGGGGCTCAGAAATCCTGCTGCTCGCGTGGGAGGAGTCTTTCGTCGCTGACAATTTCGGCAGGTTTTCGCATAGTGTGCGACATCGGCAGACAGTCGGGGCCAGTAATACTTGTCTTGAATGCGGCGGAGGGTGCGAGTAAACCCGAGATGTCCAGCTGTCGGCTCGTCGTGTGAAGCCCGTAGAAATTTTTCGCGGAGACAAGTAGGTACAACAAGGAGGTAGGCTGTTTTGTTCGCTGTAAAGTTCTTCTTCACAAGGACCTCATTCTGCACACAGAAGGAAGACAGTCCTCGCTTGAATGAAGCGGCGGGTGAAGAAACCTTGCCTTCCAGGTACTCGATGAGGCATTTTAGGTCGGGGTCCGAGCGTTGCTGCTGAGCAAAAGAGCTGGGGCTGATGGGTCCCAGGAAGGCGTCCTCATCGTCGTCCGGCGGCGGTGAATCTACAGGGGCTCGTGAGAGGCAATCGGCGTCAGAGTGCATGCGTCCGGACTTGTAAACGACGGTGACGTCAAACTCCTGGACACGCAGACTCCATTGAGCGAGTCGGCCAGAGGGGTCCTTCAAATTGGCAAGCCAGCATAGCGCGTGGTGGTCGCTGACCACCTTGAACGGCCGTCCGTAGAGGTAGGGGCGGAATTTTGACGTAGCCCAGATGATGGCAAGGTACTCCTTCTCAGTTGTGGAATAGTTAGCCTCGGCCTTGGAGAGGGAACAGCTAGCGTATGCGATGATTTTTCCAGCCTGTCGCTTTTTTGAACGGGGACGGCGCCTAGTCCCACGCTGCTTGCGTCGGTATGAACTTCAGTATCGCCGTTTTCATCAAATGCGCAAGGATCGGTGGGAACTGTAATCGACGCTGAAGTTCCTTGAAGGCTTCTGCTTGCGGCGCTTCCCATTTAAACGGCACGTCTGCCTTCGTCACTTGGGTCAGGGGCTCGGCGATGCGCGAAAAGTTTTTCACAAATCGTCGGTAATATGCGCAAAGTCCGAAAAATATGCGCACTGCTTTCTTATCGGCCGGCGGTGGAAACTGTTCAATAGCAGCTGTTTTCTGCGGGTCTGGGCGTACTCCTTCCTTGCTAACGATGTGGCCTAGAAACAGCAGCTCTTCGTAAGCAAAGTGGAATTTCTCTGCTTTCAACGTTAGGCCAGACGAGTTGATTACGTCTAGTACTATTCGAAGTATTTTGAGGTGCTCTTCAAAGTTCGAGGCGAAGACAACGACGTCATCTAATTATACCAGACAAATTTGCCACTTCAGGTGCCAAGTGCCTGTTGCACTTTTTCCCGTACCACGTCCATCAGAGTCGCTGCTTGTGGCTGTGGGGAGGATGGCAGTAATCGGCGTAGCTCCTCTCGGACAATTTCGCGGATAACTTTCCGCAAGCTGTCGCTGGTGGTGGTCGGGGTGTCCGAACGGATTGCACAGGCAGAGGAAGGACGATTGTACTGCCGAGCTCGGACGTCGAGGGTCTTCTCAATCGTGCAGGCTTCTTGCATGAATTCCTCGGCTGTTTTTGGCGGCTGGCGGACGAGGCTTGCAAAGAGTTGTTCTTTTACGCCGCGCATTAAAAACTGAACTTTCTTTTCCTCGGTCATATCAGGATCGGCACGGCAAAATAGACGCTTCATCTCCTCGACGTAACCGCGGACGGGCTCATTCGGAAGCTGGATCCTGGACTCGAGGAGTCATTCGGCGCTTTCTTTCCTCACGAGACTGGTGAATACCTTCAATAGTTCTCTCTTGAAAAGCTCCCATGTCGTAAGGGACGACTCGTAGTTTTCGTATCACGTGCGTGCGTAGCCATCCAATGAGAAGAACACGTGTCCAATTTTTACCGCATCATCCCACTTGTTGAATGACGCCACGCGCTCAAATTGATCCAACCATTCTTCACGGTCTTCGCCTAGGGATCCATTGAAAGTTGGCGGCACCCGCGGCTGCTGCAGTATGATCGGTGTCGACATCTTCGGCGAGGTTGCGGTGCTCGTAGCCACGTTTTTTCGCTGTCTTGTGCGGTCCGGCAGTTTCCCGAACTCAGGTCCCTCTCCCTGGAGACGTCGGCTCACTCGCTGAGCTTCTGGCTCGTGCTCGGGTGCGAAGCGCTCAGGGCTGGCTTCACGACTTGAAGGGGGCGTCCGGAACATGGAAGGTTACCCAGCACCTACACCAGATGTCACGTAGTGGGGACGGCAGTCGAAGCAGCGATGAATACGGACGAAAGGGTCTTCTGAAAGAACTGTTTATTGGGCTGACCTGCACCCAAAATGGACTGAATCACTCGGCGGCGGCGAAGCGACAAGCGTGCTCGGCGGTCGTCGAACAGAATGCCGGCCGCCTTCGGCCGTGCTCAATTTAAAGCTTATAGCGAACTTTCGAGATAAAGAGCGCAAAGTTACTAGAACATTCCGGAACAACGTAGAATCAGCTCTGCCTGGCTGCGATCAATCTAGATAAATCTAGTCGCGTCTTGCGTAGCAAACAAAGCGATAAAGTGATGTGGCGGCATATTTGAAAAACGAACACACTGCAAATATTCGCGGCAATATGGCTTCAAGCGGTAGACGTGGACGATCTCACGGCCACGGCGGTGAAGGCCGCTGGAATGGGCGAAAGGTTCAACTTGGCATTTCACAGCGGATGTCGGTGGGATCGCACAATAAGGACAGGGATATTTGGCAACCATCCCACTGTGCAGGCACGCTGCCGTAGGGGGTGCCCACAGCCAGATGGGAGCACCGGGATGGATGGTGTGGGAGAGGTGACTACTGCCGCTGCTGGCTTTCTTGTGGTACTACTTCTTCTCAAATAAGGGAGCGGCCAGCTGGCGGCACTCTTCAGCGTGCCCGGCAGCTTCCGAAACTGAGGTGTAGTCCGACATATCAAGGCGGTAGGGCAGGGAGGTGTTTAGCGGAGACGATAGCTCGCGGCCATGTTGCAGGCTTATGTTACAAATGGTACAATCCGGTCCCAACTGCAGTGATTGTAGGCGATGTACACCGTTCAAATTTTTTAACCTGAACGCGCGAGTGTTGCGGGCCAGGCGCCGCTGCGCCGGAAGGAGGACAGGAGGAAGCGTGCGCGGGCAAGGGCATGCCCACAATACCTGCCGCCTGATCTAGCTTCTTCTGATAGGCTGTTCTGATTGCTGTCAAGACACCCCCACCCCTCATCGGCTGTAATGCATTGGAGCCACCTCTCTAATCAGGTGCGACGAATTGTTATCCGCTACTTGTAGGGGGGGGGGGGGGTGACATATGAAAAGAGCGCACATTTGCGATAAACAGCCTAGCATGCAAATGAAACCAATTGCAGTCGTTACTTACGAAAAGCTTATTCAAAAGGACCCTCAATGTTGCCGCGTTAAAATTGTTAAAGCAAATCTCTTGAGACGCTACCCTCAAATTCATCCGGGGCCTAGAATTGTGTTTAGAACGCTATGCGTTTCCACCACTCCAGAGCCACAAATACGCTGCAGACAGAACACGAAACAGACACTATGAGAAGACGGTCACGAATTTTGCTTCGCAGGGGTTGCTTCGCACGAAAGAGGACAGCCAAGCAGACGATGCTACTAGCTACAGCGGCATAATCGAAGCGCATGGTCGTTCCCTCTCCCGATTTTCGCCCTGATTTGCCTCGGCGCCGCTGCACCAGGCAGTCGATGCTCGCGCGTTGAGGTTAAACAAATGGAAGGGTGTACATTGACACCATATCTCCCAGTGCGCGATTGAAGTGTTTGGTGAGTCCATTGGTTTGAGGTTGTTAAGCGCCCATGGTTCGGAGGATTGTGTGACATTCATGTAGGAGAGCTCAACTGCTTCAGATAATAAGGACAGCTGAGATGTTCATGAGGGGCATCGTCCCTCAAAACGAAGTGGCGAAGAACGAAGGACGCGACATCGGATGATGTGGCGGCGGGAAGTGCTGCAGTTTGCGCGTAGCGAGCGAGGTGATCGACGGCCACGATTATCCAAAGGTTCCCCGCTGGTATCGGCAGAAGCCCATACAGACAGATGCCGACACGATAAAATGGTCGCTTTGGGCACGGGAGCGACTGAAGTGGTGCAGGAAGATGTGGGGCAGGACCGTTCGTACTGTAAGGAAGGCGAAGGGCACAAGAAGACACCTACGCGAGACGAAAAGAGAAGACGGTGTAAATAGAACTGTACAGTCAGAAAAAGAGGCACAGGTGATGAGGACAAGAGCACAAGAACTGTACAGTCAGAAAAAGAGGCACAGGTGATGAGGACAAGAGCACAAGATGAAGGTGGGATAGTGGTTGCCTGCACTATGTGACATTTGCCTCCTGAAGCATTTTAGCACTCGGTGGTGCGTCTTAGACCAAAAAAGATCGACTTCCGCAAGGGCGCGATGAATTACGGCTTGATGGCGAATAACAAGTCCCACCCCAAAATGACGTTCTGAGTGCAGGCACGCTGAATAAAACTGATGAGGTAGAACATGTCCCGTCAGGCCGTACAGCTTCCCAACGGCTTGATGGGCTGTGCAGTTGCGGTGAGAAGTGAGACGCCAGAATGCGCCAGGACAGCTTTTGAAAGCAAACGGCAGAGCCTAGGATTCATGACGCACACAGAAGCTGCAGTACCTGCAGGCGCTAGGTGACGACGCTTTTAATGGAAAGCTCGATTAAATTTCGATGGGACGAGACAGCACTTTCGGAGGTCGACCAATGCGCACCTTTTACGAACAGCGTTTTCTGGCTTTACGGTGGCTGAGAGGCTGGTCAGCGGCGCATCGGCGAGTGGCGGGTGGCGGCGCGGAGAGGCCGAGCAATGCTCAGGCCAGAACACCTGGTCAAAATGCGACTAGTGGTGAGGCAGTGCACGGGCAGGGAACGAATGCGGAGCACAGGCGGCGGGGCTCTGGTAGGCGACGTACGCCGGCGTGCGACGGCAGCACAGACGTACTGTTTAGCAGCGAGATCACATGCGAAGCAAATGGGCCAGTTGTCAGAGGTGCGCCAAGGGTCCCCAGGACGTGGAAGGCGGCGATAAGAGGCAAATGCGCGCAGGGCCGAGTCGTAGGAAGAAAAACGTGCTGGTGGCGGTGGCCCTGCTGCGGCTGCAGCATAAGTTATGGTAGCAGAAAGCGGAGCTCGCAGTGAGACAGCTTCGATAAACGTAAGAGGTGTCGTGAGCGGGGCGTCGTAGGGAGATTGACGGCGTGCGGGTGGACGTGCTTCGGCAACCTCTTCCTGAATGACGTGGTGACGCCCAGGTGCCAGCTGCGAGGTAGACTCTTGTGTGTTGGCATGAGTGACAACTGCCGACGAACCTCTTCCAGGACAAAGTTATTTATGTGTTGGAGGAACGCAGAGCCTTTAGTAACATCGGACAAGGCTAAAACCTTTTCTTTAAGTTGCGTATTGACTACGCATTGCCGTCAATGCTCGTCGCAACTATGGCATAGGGTGATGACATCAGCAAAGGCGCGGGGCTCTTTGACCAGTCATACCTGGAAAGCGCCTTCACGAATGCCTTTCAAGATGTGCCGAAGCTTGTCGCTTTCAGCCGTCGAGGAGTTGATGGGATGGCACAAGTCTAAAATAACCGCGATGTAGCTCGTGAAAGTTTTCTCTGTCTCCTGCGCCCGACCACGCAAACGATGTTCGGCGCAAAGCTTGCGAACTGCAGGGCGTCAAAATAAATCTACAAAGCGAGCTTTGAAGGTGGCCCAACTCGCCTTGTAGGCAATGGGATTAGCGTGCTAGAGTTTGGAGATTTGCGTTAGGTAAAAGACGATGTTCTTGGGTTTAAGGACGTCGTACCACTTATTGTGCGTGCTTAGGCGTTCGTAAGACGAAAACCGATGGGCATGCAGCGGCGCAGGGAAGAGCTCCGTAGCATGCGGGCATACGGTGGGCGCAGCTGGCAAATCACAGGGCTACTTGGAGAGATATTGTGAAGGCCCTTTTTCAGCAGTGGGCGTATTTAGCCTGATGATGATGATGATTATGAAATGGTCCAATGTCTGATCAGCAAGGAGGCTTTAAACGAGAAACGAAAAGAGGAGTATGATAACAATCCCGGAACTAGTGACTGATGTTTTCGAGTAACATTCCACATGAACAAGTTAAAGATGGAGATAGGCCAAGTATATTAAAACTAAAAGAGAATCTAAAATGCAAAGTGGAGTAAAGGAACAAAAGGAGTCCTGGAACATTCAGTGTATGAGGGATTCAATAAAATAATTTTGTGGCGCCACTATTCTTGCTCCAAAAAGTGCGCCGTAAAAGAAGCAAATAACAATATATCAGGAAACGCTCGCAGCGGTGTGAAACGGTAGAAGTGTGCAAACGGCCATATTGCACGCCAATACAAGCTGCCTGCTCGGGAGCCATAAATTCTGCAGAGACCCCGGATATCAAATAAAATAAAGAGGCATGATAAGCTAAATTTAATATCGTCTTTAAGCGGAGCAATCGTTGAGTTATATGATGTAAGTGAAGACAGGGCAGAAGAAGAGGTAGAGAATGAGTGTAGCAATGAATCTGTATGGAGGGAGGGTAATAATAGCATAAGCAACAGCAGACTGGAAGTGTACAAGCGCTGCGGCACAGGCACTAGAGTGGTTCTAGAGAGACATGAGGAAAGTATAAAGCATTTTGTGCTGAGCTCAAAACAATAAAAGTTGCGGCACCAGAGGGATGAGTGAAATGCCCATCAGTGTAAATACGTAGTGCGCGTTTAAAAGATAGGGGTTATTAGCGGAAGTATATTGGTTAACAAGTAAGGCTAGTGGGGACTGGTGAATGAGTTAGAATGAATTAGTGATGAATAATTTCATATGATATGCTGCTGGACTGATCGCCAACATTTTAATACACATATTTTCAAATTTGGCGCATGTGATGAAGTCAAGATCCTCTTGACCAATGAGACAATTTTGCTACGGAAAAACCCGGTGATTTTTGAACACTGTAACTTAAGTGAAATCGCTTTAATATTTTTTTTGGTAAAGGAAATTAGGAGCACAACTCTATCAGTGCTTCGTTGACTCCTCAGCCACGTCTTGAAAGTGGGGATGAGAAGGCAGTGATAGAGAAACGGCAGAAAATAATTGTCTTCGGTTTAACAGCTGCTGCACCTGGTCACAGAGCGAAAACCGTAGCGTATCGGGCAAGTAGACGCGGCTTGGCGTCTGTAACACTGAGTGCGTTCCGCGCACTTGATAGGCAGTGCGCCCACATTGCCAACCTGGCAAGTGGCAGTTAAATTTATGGTTGACCGCGAGTTAATGCTTGATCGCTGCGGACAATTCTACCGCCGTCTACCGGCAATTTGAAAGGTCAAAGCTCAAGGAAAAAAGTCAAATGGTGCGACACCATAGTGCGACACCACATATGCTATTCATATCGCTTAATCGTTCGTCGCCCAGCGTTCTGGCTGGAGTCCTCCTCGCGCGCGTAAGGTTGAGTGTGTGTGGCGGGGAGGGAGCTGGTGTCATACTTCGAAAAGAAAAGACATCTCATGAAATAAAGTCAAACAAAACTTCTGCGTTTTGTGGCCATGACATGCTTTCGCATTCCCACACCTAACCAGCTCTTCAAAACTAAACATTTTGACACATCTTGATGTCGGGTTGCGTTCGAGGACACAACGTTTCGAAGCCGACTCAGCTCCTTCATCGAGGGTGACTGAGGGCAGTAGCTAGCGTCTTTATGTCAGTGGTTAGCGTCTTTAAATGAAAAAGACCCTACCTAGTGCCCTCAGTCACCCCTTAAGAAGGAGCCAGGTCGGCTTCGAAACATTGGATTAAAATTAATTTTTTGATTTGGAGATGTGCAGTTATTTATACGAAGCCCTTAGTGGTTCTGCACAATTTTCTTGGACTGCCACCTCCCTTACCTGCCGTGGCAGCTGACTGGCTCGGGCGCTCGGCTACTCAGCTTTAGTTTCCGGGTTCGTTCCCGGCCGGGACATGCGCGTTTCGATGGAGGCGAAACGCAGACTCACACATTGAGGTGAAAATCATTAGGCAGTCGAAATTATTCCGAAGCTCTCTACTACGGCACCTCTTTCTTCCTTTTTTCTCTCAGTCCCTGCTTTATCGCTTTCCTTACGGCGCGGTTCAGGTGTCCGTCGATGTGTGAGAGAGATAATGCGCCATTTCCTTTCCACAACAGCCAATTCAATTCAATAATAGCTCTCGCGTTTATACGGGCGCAGAGCCACTATTTCGCCCGCTGCTGTCTGTCTGTCTGTTGTTGCCAGGAAGAAAGAAAAGGAAAGTGCACACGCCTGCTTACTGGCTCAAGACGAGCCACAATCGCTACCACGTGCAGTCGAGAGTTGAAAGATGGGATAGAAAGACAGGATAGTAAAGACGCGCTAAAGACAAGGCCGATCCCGGAGGTAGTGCAATACCGGGCCAACCGCTGGCGGGAGTGAAGCATCCTTCAAACTCTCCGCCACTTTTCCGAAAATCAGTCCAATTAGACCCGTAAAAGATAATTTACGGGGTCCGGAAATTCGCGTCCGCTGCTCGGGAAACAGGTAAATGTCTATCAACACCGCACTACACAAAGTTGTGAGTTCAATACGTGTCCACAACAGAAATTTACCTTAGTGCCGTGCTTCTGTTTGTAAGCTGTGGTGTCGAGTTGCTGTTCTTTGCCGAACGCGATCGGATCTGTCTGTCTGTCTGTTGTTGCCAGGAATAAAGAAAATGAAAGTGCACAGGCAAGCTCACTGGCTCTAGCCGAGCCACAATCGCTACCACGTGCAGATAGTAGGAGAGTTGAAAGATGGTATAGAAAGACAGGATAGAAAAGACGCGCTAAAGACAAGGCCAATCCCGAAGGTAGTGAAATACCGGGCCAACTGCTGGCGGGAGTGAAGCATCCTTGAAACTCTCCGCCAAATTTCCAAAAATAAGTCCAATTGGACCCGTAACAGACACACTACGGGGCCCGGACATTCGCTTGTAGGTGCCAACCGCCTCGTCCTAAAGGGCCTGAACAACCACACCGGTGACTACGCGGTATTCGCTGCTCTGTATGCCAGACACCTTGATTGCAGCAAATGAATTACCAGATCCCACTCAAGATAAAATGCCTCCTCTTAGAGCCGAAAATGGTGTGGGGCCAGTGCCTGTGCGGTGCAACCCAACCCTCTTTTCCGATCAACAATCAAAAAATGAATAAAAAAAATAAAGAAGAAACGCAGCGCTCATGCGTGTCCTTTGTGTTCTTTTCATGTATTTTTTCGTCTGCTATGTTCCGTCGAAAATGCACCTCTATCAAGTAGCAAGATTCTAATCTTCCTTTTATGTTCCAATTAACAGTACAATTAACAGTAAAATGCGAATAATCTGGTTGTAGCATCAGACGGATGTTTTTCTTCAAATTGTGGACCTCAACGTTCGGCTATACATCGAACGGAGTACAACCTAGAAGAAATTTATTGGCGTGGCGCACATTAATTCTTGTATCCGCTTAGCAAGCACGTTGATACGGCGAGTAGTAGTAGTAGTAGAAAACATTTATTCCAAAAAGGTAGGATAGAGAGGCGAAAATACAGATTTTGGGTGGAGTCCTTATTTCAGGACCCCAATGTCCACCGCAGTTGCTCTTGCCAAGTCGAGCAGGCCAGACTCCCACTGTTCCTCGGAGTGATGTTTGTCTAGTTCGGGGGGCTTGGGACCGGAGCAGCCCCACGTTACATGATATGTTGTTGGAATTCCGCCACACCAGGGGCAGATGCTGTCATATCTGTCGGAGAAGATGATGTGGTACTTGTGTAGGTTAGGAAAGGCGTTCGTCTGTAGTTGTCGTCATTCTCTCGCCTCTGCCGCCGTTAGCTTACGGTGTGGTGGGAGATAGGCTTGTCTTTGTGTTCGGAGAAGGAGGAGGCACTCGCCGTACATAGAGGGGAGAGGTGTGAGGACGGGGAGGTTAGTTGCTCGGTTAGTATATCCTCGAGCTAGACTGTCCGCTGCTTCGTTTCCCTCGAGCCCCTCGTGATCAGGAGTCCAAGTGATTTGGTGCTTGCATGTGGAATTTTGAACTTGTGGGGTAGTCAAAATGGGAGCGACGGAGTGTGGAAGTCTGTAGAGAGGAAAAGGCGACACGCGGACTCGGAGTCAGTAATAATTTTTAAATCATTTCCCGTAGCATCGCCGTGCTGGATTGCGAGGGCAATTGCAGCAGTTTCTGCTACTGTGGGAGAGCAGTTTCGTAGAGAGGCGCTGGCTATTTCCTTGAAATTGGTTTCCAAGACGACCGCCATCGCGTTTGTTGAATCGGGGTACATGGCTGCGTCGACGTATACAGCATTTTGTGCATGTCGATGTGGGCGCCGCAGATAGTCCACTCGCGCCTTTCGTCATTGCTTTTGTGAGTCCGAGTGCATGTTTTTTGGGAGCGGAGCTACATACACGCGAGTTCGCAGAGTTGAGGGTTTTGTCTCGGTTGTCCTGGACGGCGCGTATGTCAGCCGGGGAACCCACGCTTTCCAAGATTGCGCGTCCAGCTTTGGTGTTGAGGAGGCGTTCCTTTTGTGATGCTAGGACGGCTTGTCGAATTTCTTCTATTGTGTTGGTCAGTCCCAGGTCCTCGAGGTGGCTGTTGGCCGTGTACATCGGGAGGCCTAACGCATGTTTGTAGGCGGTTTGATACGCATGTTTGATACGGCGAGCTCATTCAACCTAAAAATAATTGGCCTCTCCATTTCTCTGCTTGAAGGGAACTCCCACCTTCTCTTCTTCCCTTACGGCGCGGTACGGGAGGCCACCGAGATATATGAGACAATTACGGCGTCATTTCTGTTTCTAAGAAAACCATTTTCATTTGATTCACTCGGTGGGTGTAGGTCGTCCACCCCGAAAATTCTGAGGGCACTTAGGTCCTTTTGCGTGGCGGAATGCTTGAGCACGTTTAAAGGAAAGGAAAGATTGCAATCAATTTACCGTTCTCATTTATTATCGTTATCGACTGCAATTTCATTTTTTTATTTTTCCTTAATGAATCACATTATATTATCACATTTACTCTCATTACACCCCATTTCGCTTCAATCAGTCGTTTTGGTTTTCCATATTTGACGCCTTTGCCGTTTTCCCGTCCGCCTAATATATCCCCATGCAGCCTATTCGGCTGTCCAAAGCCTTTTTCTTCTAGTTAATTACTTATTATATGCCAATAGAACTTTTTGTTCTATTAATTATCCCTCATCAAACATTTCAATCTATTTCAAACTTTATTTTCACTCCTTTCCTTATTTTTCTACTATTTTGACGTCCATAGTTGTTTTGCTATCCACTCTCTATATCGACGTCCGCACTGTTCTGGCGGTTTATTGGTATTTTTGGCTCAAAGTAATGGTGCTATCGACGCCGAATTTTGTCGCAAACTACCCTCAGATTATTATCTACCGATTACATTGTTCGTTTGATCCTAACTCTTCTGAAAATGACACAAGAGCTGCCGATATAGTTTTTGAACACGACCGCACCGACACAGCCAATTTATGCCTTCGCATTAAAATAATTAAATAATTGGTTTTTGGGGAATGGCAAAGGCACAGTATCTGTCTCATATATCGCTGGACACCTGCACCGCGCCGTGAGGCAAGGGACAAAGGAGGGAGTGAAAGAAGAAAGGAAGAAAGAGGTGCCGTAGTGGAGGGCTACGGAATAATTTCGAACACCTGGGGATCTTTAACGTGCACTGGCATCGCACAACACACGGGCGCCGTAGCGTTTTTAATCCATAAAAACGCAGCATTGAAATTGGTTTTTGAGGAAAGGAAATGGCGCAGTATCTGTTTCATATATCGGCGGACATCTGAACTGCGCCGTTAGAGAAGGGATAAAGAGAGCGAAATGAGAAAAGAAGGAAGAGGTGCCGTCGTGGAGGGCTGCGGAATAATTTTGACTAACTGGTGATTCATAACGTGCATTGACACCGCACAGCACACTGGCCCATTGAGTTTCATGCCGCCTTCTATGCAGCGCGTCCCGATCAAGGATCTGCCATTGATGCAGTCATATCGGCAAGTTTGTAAAAAGAATATCGAAATCCTCTATTTGTTTTTTCAGTGCCACATGGGCGAGTTTAAAAGCTTACGCGGTTGCAAAAGGGCTACGAGACTAATCCCAGATGACTTGATTTTCTGGAAATACTCAAGTTAATATCAACCTCATGTGAAACAAACCTTCCGCACCTTAACGTGCATTTTACGAGTACCTTAGGGCTACATTCCTTGCGCTGGTTTAGCAGATTTCACGGTGTGTTCGTGGGCAGGCTCATCTCCTGTTATATTGTCGCTTAGTATGGAGGTCATGTACATCATGGAGGATGTAAGCACTGATATAAAATTTGCCTTTGAAAGTGCTGCTTTCTTAGAATGAAACGCCAACAGAGCACTTCCAATTGTGCTGAAACGCAGTCTTTACATTTTGCTATACACAAACTCGCAAAAATTCATTTCCCCTGATAGGGACGCAACGATCAGCGAGAATTCCCCGCCGCGGTGGCTCAGTGGTTAGGGCGCTCGACTACTGATCCGGAGTTCCGGGGTTCGAACCCTACCGCGGCGGCTGCGTTTTTATGGACGAAAAGCGCTGAGGCGCCCGTGTGCTGTGCGATGTCAGTACACGTTAAAGATCCCCAGGTGGTCGAAATTATTCCGGAGCCCTCCACTACGGCACCTAATTCTTCCTTTCTTCTTTCACCCCCTCTCTTATCCCTTCCCTTACGGCGCCGTTCAGGTGTCCAACGATATATGAGACAAATACTGCGCCATTTCCTTTCCCCAAAAAACCAATTATTATTATTATGAGTAGCAGAGCGCTCTAACAACTGAGCCACCGCGGCGGGCCTCGTCCCTCTTGTTTTCTGCTGCGGTCTCGTTAGATTCGATAGCGGCTAGACAAACAATATTGGAGGCACTTAGAGATCCCTTAAATACGGGAAGGCAAACGCCAGTGGTCAGTGGCCAGTTTGCTCGCAGTCCAGTTGGCTGGTTGTGATCACGCTACAAGGTCACGTGACCTTGGTAGCGATGCAACGCACGGACACCACAAGAACACGTCAGCGGGCGGAAGGTCACCGCGAGTATGATGGTGGTAGTGGTTTTATTAAAAATAATAGTAAAAAGGAAGGAAAAGATTTTTGCTAGCCCCGGCATCTGCCATCGATACTGAAGCACCTGAGCTGGGGTAGCGGAAATAAAGGACAGCAGGCAGAATGGAGAAATGAAATGAAAGAGGTGAGGGGACAGGAATAGAGGACAGGGGGAGAAGTAATATGTACAAACTGTTTACACAATAAGTAATGTGTCCAGGTTGTGCGCGTGATAAGTTCAGTTTAGAGGAATTAAATCACACACGCGCACAGCACTGTGTAGGTTACAACTGGAGTGGGGCGTCCAGTTATTAATCGTTCAAGGTAGAACTCGCGGAGCGTTCGGTCACTGCGTGTAACTACCTGACGGAGAACAGACGGGACGTCAAGCCCGTGTGTTCGAGGAATGCACAGAGGCTCACCAAAGTTCGCTCACGAGTGCGCGCACTGCCCTGCGGCCACAATAGCGTCTTGATGGAGTCTGGTAGTATGCCCTGCGCCCTATAGGCCGCGAGCATATCGCGACGAGCATCGGCGAACGCGGAGCAGCGAAGGAGCAGATGTTCTAGTGTTTCCACTGCACCGCATTCGTCACACACATCACTCATCGCGATTCCGTGCCGCACCCGTCGTTCCCCGGGCCACACGCAGCCAATGCGCGCGCGGAGGATCATTGCACGTTGCGACCGTGTAAGTGCGCGACAGCCGGTGACACTGTCGATGCGCTCACCTCCCGCGATGCGTGGGTCGGGGTGCTGCTTTCGGAGATGGTCGTGAATGGCCGCACGCACGTCCTCCAGCGCAAGGGGCAGATCGCTGGCAGGTAGTTGGTGTGCAGCGGTCGCGAGGTCGTCAGCTTCTTCGTTGCCGGCGATGCCGCAGTGACCGGGCACCCACTGTGCACGCACGGCACAACCTCTCTGCGCGAGGCGCTCGATGCGCGAGCGAATTTCCCGCACTAGTGGGGTACCGCGGCCGTTAGATTGCAGGCGGCTGAGGGCGGCGCGGGAGTCGCACAGCAGAGCACTCCTGGGCGGCGGAGGGCCGAGGGTGAGCAGCAGGTCCAGCCCGAGCCGGATCCCCATCAACTCCGCCGTGGTGGAGGAGCCCAGGAAGGTTGCGTGTTGCTGGCTGTGCAGTCGCAGGGCGGGGATGGTGGCCGCCGCAGCAAGGGAGCAGCTGTCGCGGGCCACTGAGCCGTCGGTGTACACGAGGAGATGCCATTAACGGTTTTCGCATTAAAACGTGAGAAGGTATTCTACGTCGTCCTTTAACTTGAAAGATCATCAGGTGCTAGAGAACATTCGGCAGCCCTCGACTGCAGTAAGGGTACCCGTTTATCTCTCTCCTTTCACTCCGGCCTTTTGGACCGAAGCTGTACACATCTACCGTCCACGGAAATTGTCGTGGTGTCATCATCAGAAAAAAACGCCAAACCAGCGGCACCTCTATACTTTCTTTACTACAGAAAGTATAAAGGAGGCGATGTTCAGGCAAAAGAAAAACCTGAAGAACGAAGCATCAAAACCACATGATCGATGATAAAGTGCGTGTGAACAATTGGAAACCCCCCGACGCGTTCCCGAAAGGATGTTCGCAGCTGGTTCGAAAGGGGCTGACATAATTCGAAGACCTCGAGTGGACTGCAAACCGCATAATGTACCCATAATAGGTTATGCTTAATATGCATAACTTATGCATAATAGAATAACTGGATAAAGATAAAAATAATAAGATGTAAAAACTTGAAGGATACTAAGCTTCGTCCTTAAGAGCGGGACACGACAGCTTGTTGCAGCGCTCCTATGGAGTCTACGGATCCCCATTGCCTGTTGGGCGCGACGCCTTTCCCGGACAATTTAAGGAAAGGAAGCATATCATGGTGGACACCCGAACGCGCCGAAAGGCAAGGAAAATAATAATAATGTTAATTGGTTCTTGAGGAAAGGAAATGGCGCAGTATCTCTCCAATATATCGTTTGACACCTGAACCGCGCCTTATAAGGGAAGGGATAAAGAAGAGATTGAAAGAAGAAAGGAAATAAGAGGTGCTGTAGTGGAGGGCTCCGGAATAATTTTGACCACCTCGAAAATGCAGTGAAAATTGCTTTTAAGGAAAGGAAATGACGCCTGTGGCACATATCTTGAAGACCCAAACCGTACCATAAGCGAAGGAATTATTTCCGAAACGCGTTGGCGAAAATTACACCTACGCGTTCCGGCAAACAATGCGTTTGCAGCTGCTTCGGAAGGGGTTGACGTCATTCGAAGCCCTCGTGTGAAAGACAAACCGCTTAATGTGTGATAACGCACCTGCAAACGACGCGAACCAAATTCTTTCACCTCGCGCTTGTTTCCCGGTAAAGGTTACAGTTGCGTTTTCGTTTCGTTGTCGTAAGCAAAACGCCAGAGTAAAGGTGAATATAAACTGCATATCCCCTTTGAAATCAGGCATACAACTCAAGTGCATTTCAATTCGGTTTCACTCTGGTAGAGCCACGCTTGTGAATTTTCAAGTGACGTCGGAATTTTCAAGTGACGCCAACCAGGAGTGCTCTGCTGTGCGACTGCCGCGCCACCCTCAGCCGCCTGCAATCTAAGCGCTGCGGTACCCCACTAGTGCGGGAAATTCGCTTGCGTATCGAGCGCCTCGCGCAGAGTGGATGTGCCGTGCTTGCACAGTGGGTGCCCGGTCATTGCGGCATCGCCAGCAACGAAGAAGCTGACGACCTTGTGACGGACGTACATCAACTACCTCCCAGTGATCTGCCCCTTGCGCTGGAGGACGTGCGTGCAGCCATCCACGACCCTCTCCGAAGGCAGCACCCCGACCCACGCATCGCAGGAGGTGAGCGCATCGACAGTATCACCGGCTGTCGCGCACTTACACGGTCACAACGTGCAATGATCCTCCGAGCGCGCATTGGCTGCGTGTGGCCCGTGGAACGACGGGAGCGTCACAGAATCGCGACGAGTGATGCGTGTGACGAACGCGGTGCAGTGGAAACACTAGTACACCTGCTCCTTCAATGTGCCGCGTTCGCCGATGCTCGTCGCGATATGCTCGCGGCCTATAGGGAGCACGGCATACTACCAGACTTCATCAAGACGCTATTGTGTCCGCAGGGCATTTCGCGCACACGTGAGGGAACTTTGGTGAGCCTCTGTGCATTCCTCGAACACACGGACTTGACGTCCCGTATGTTTTCCGTCAAGTAGTTACACGCAGTGACCAAACGCTCCGCGAGTTCTACCTTGAACGATTAATAACTGGACGCCCCACTCCTGTTGTAGCCAACACAGTGCTGTGCGCGTGTGTTGTAATTCCTCTAAAATGAACTAATCACGCGCACAACCTGGACACATTTCTTCTTGTAATGAATAGTTTGTATATAGTACTTCTCCCCCAACCTCCCTTCCTGTCCCCTCACCTCTTTCATTTCATTTCTCCATTCTGCCTGCTATCCTTTATTTGCACTGCCCCAGCTCAGCTACTTCAGTATCGATGGCAGATGCCGGGCTAGCAAAAATCTTTTCCTTCCCTTTTATTAATATTTTAATAAAAACCACTACTACCACCACCACCTTTGAAATCAGGCATACAACTCAAGTACATTTCACTTCTCCAGCTTCACTCTTGGTTCAGCCACGCGCGTGAATTTTCAAGTGACGTCGGAATGGGTAATTGGGTGTCGTTTTACAGCTTAGCAGTCCAACCCCCTTAACAGCCTGAATTGGAGTACCATGATTTTAAACCAAAAGCTTTACTGGCCGCGAATTTGCGATTTCGCCGTGGCTGTACTCCGAGGAGGCACATAACGTCACAACGCGCGCCTCGCCGCAGATGTTTCTCTTTTTCTTGCTCCCCAGTCACTACTGCGCATGCACCACTAGTTGCTCCGAGCCACAGGTGTTCCGCTGCTGCGCAGCGCCGCGTCTTTCCTCAAAATCCAACTTTCAATTTTCAGTTTTTTCATTCTTCTTTTCCTCCCTCCTTTATCTCTTCCTTTACGGCCCGGTTCGGGTGTCCATCGAGACATGTGAGTCGGTTACTGTGACATTTCCTTCCATCGAAAATCAAACAAAACTAGTGAGCCGACGGCTCGCATGGAGTTCATTGGCGTTGATGACTTTGCAAAGGCCGTTCATTTTCACGAAAGGAAAGGCGAAAAACCAGCTGCGTGGGCCAGTGGGACCTCAATCTGCCTTTCATGTACGTGGCGTTGGTGTACAAATGCAAAAGCCTGCTTTGATTGCGTTCCGCACTTTGGATAGGCACTGCGCCCTCGCTCCCACCCTTGGAGGTGGCATGCAGTTAAAGGTTGATCGCGAGAGATTGATCACGAAATGAACGCTGCGGCATATCTATTGCTGCCATGCCGCATGCCAGCCACAACGCTGTCAGCGCTAATGCATTCAGGCCACATCTCTCCTATCACCGCCACACGTATCAAAGCCCGAATGGGGCGTCTGCATATCCAGGGAGCCAGTTATGCGCCCTTATTTTTCTGAAAGCAATCACCGTCAAGAACATCATCAACGCCAACGCCAAAGAACACGTTGAACGCCGACATCTTTCGCTTTGTATATCCAGCATTAGCTGAGCTAATCTATATTATATTTTTTTCTTCCCTCACGGCTTTGGTTAGGTATTGACAGGGATGTGGTGGAGGGCTCTGGATAATTTCGACCACCTGGGGATTCTTAACGTGCACTGACATTGCACAGAACACAGGAGCTTTACCGTTTTTCCTCGATAAAAACGCTAAGGCGCCCGTGTGCTGTGCGATGTCTGTGCACGTCAAAGATCCCCAGGTGCTCGAAATTATTCCGGAGCCCTCCACTACGTCACCGCTTTCTTCCTTTCTTCTTTCACTCCCTCCCTTATTCCTTCTCTTACGGCGCGGTTCAGGTGTCCAACGATATTTGAGACAGATACTGCGTCATTTCCTTTAACCCAAAACCAATTATTATTATTATTATTATCGACAGGAATGTGAGCTACTTACTGGGCCCTTTCATTTCCATGAAATGATTAACGGGTTACCCGCCCCGATGGCTGAGTGGTTATGGCGCTCGTCTACAGAGCAGCTGTAGCGGAGTTCGAACCCCACTTCGGAGTCCGCGACACGTTTCATTGGAGGCGAAATGCAAAAGGCGCTCGTGTTCCGCGCAATGTCAGTGCACGGTAAAGGTCCCCATGTGGTGGAAATTATTCCGGAGACCTAACGCCCCGTCGGCGCAAGCTCTGCAGGACTTTTGAATAAAGTTGTTACCAACCAACGTCCGTTGCGGCACCCCTTTCTTCCTTTCTTCATTAACTCTTTCACTTACAGCGCGGTTCGGGTGTCCACTTAGATATGTGAGACAGGCACTGCACCCTTTCCTTTCAATGAAAACCGATTTCCACAGATTATGGCCACGTCGAAATCCCGGTGTGCATGGGGACAACCAGCGCGGTGGCTCAGTGGTTAGGGCGGCCGGCGACTGATCTGGAGTACCCGGGTTCAAACCCGACAACGGCGGCCGCGTTTCAATGGAGGCGAAACGTAAAGGCGTTCGTGTGCTGTGTGATGTCAGTGCATGTTAAAAATCCCCATGTGGTCGACTTCATTCTGGAGACCCACTACGGCACCTTTACCTTCCTCAGCCGCCTGCAATATAACGGCCGTGGTACCCCACTAGTGCGGAAAATTCGCTCGCGCATCGAGCGCCTCGCGCAGAGAGGTTGTGCCGTGCGTGCACAGTGGGTGCCCGGTCACTGCGGCATCGCCGGCAGCGAAGAAGCTGACGACCTCGCGACCGCTGCACACAAACTACCTGCCAGCGATCTGCCCCTTGCGCTGCAGGACGTGCGTGCGGCCATCCACGAACATCTCCGAAAGAAGCACCCCGACCCACGCATCGCGGGAGGTGAGCGAATCGATAGTGTCACCGGCTGTCGCGCAATTACACGGTCATAACGTGCAATGATCCTCCGCGCGCGCATTGGCTGCGGGTGGCCCGGGGAACGACGGGTGCGTCACGGAATCGCGACGAGTGATGTGTGTGACGAATGCGGTGCAGTGGAAACACTAGAACACCTGCTCCTTCACTGTGCCGCGGTCGCCGATGCTCGTCGCGATATGCACGCGGCCTATAGGGCGCAGAGCATGCTACCACACTCCATCAAGACGCTGTTGTTGCCGCAGGGCAGTGCGCGCACTCGTGAGCGAACTTTGGTGAGCCTCTGTGCATTCCTCGAACGCACGGGCTTGTCGTCCCGTCTGTTCTCTGTCATGTAGTTACACGCAGTGACCAAACGCCCCGCGAGTTCTAGCTTGAACGATTAATAACTGGACGCCCCACTCCAGTTGTAACCAACATAGTGCTGTGCGCGTGTGTGATTTAATTCCTCTAAATTGAACTAATCACGCGCACAACCTGGACACATTTCTTATTGTGCAAATAGTTTGTACATATTACTTCTCCCCTATCCTCTTTTCCTGTCCCCTCACCTCTTTCATTTCTTTTCTCCATTCTGCCTGCTGTCCTTTATTTCCGCTGCCCCAACTCAGGTGTTTCAGTATAGATTGCAGATGCCGGGTCTAGCAAAAATATTTTCCTTCCTTTTTACTATTATTTTTATTAAAACCACTACCACCACCACCATCTTTACCTTCCTTTCTTCTCTCAGTCCTTCCTTTATCCCATCGCTTATGGCGCGGCGCAGGTGTCAGCCGATGTGTGAAACTGACACTGAACCATTTCCTTGCCACAGCAGCCAATTCAATTCAACATGGTGATAATAGCTCTAGCGTGTATTCAGGTGGCGAGCCACGTCGTCCGCTGCCCAGGAGGCATTTACGTGTCTGTCAACACCGCACTACACAAAGTTGTGAGTTCAATACGTGTCATCAACGGTACTTTTCTTTGGTGGCGTGCTTCTGTATGTAAGCTGCGCTGCCGAATCGCTGTTCTTTGCTGAACGCGAGAGGATATAGGTGTCAAGCGCCTCGTCCTAAAGGGGATAAACAACCACACAGGGGACTACGCGGTAATAGCAGCTCTGTATGCAAGACACCCTGATTGCAGCAAATGAAGTACCAGATCCCACTCAAGATAAAATGCCTCCTCATAGAGCCGCAAACCATGTGGGGCGACTGCATTTGCGCTACCACCCAACCCTCATTTCCGATAGATAATCAAATAATAAATAATTCTCTTTCATTTTGAGTTGAACAGCTTGAACGAACGAAATGCGGAAAAAGAACAAGAAATGCAGCGCTCGTGCGTGTATTCTGTTCCTGTGTTTTTTTGGTTTGCTCAGTTCCATCCAAAATGAAGCTCTACCAAGTGGCCAGATACTTAATCCTCTATCAATACTCTCAAGGTTTGGAATGACTGTTCCAATTAAGAATACAATGTGGTTAATCTAGCTGTAGCATCAGAACGATGATTTTTTTTTAAGTTGTGGGCCTCAACTTCCAGCAATATATCCAACGGAGTACAACTTGGAAGAAATTTATGGGCGTTAGCGCACATTACTCCGTGTAACAGTATAGCAGCAAGTTGATACGGTGATCTCCAGCAACCTGAAAATAATTAGCCCTTCCATTTCTCTTCGTGAAGAGCACTCTCACCTTCTTCTCTTCCCTTACGGCTCCATTACACACCAAACACATCATATCACCTCCGAGACGCCCTGCGTGATCATAGAAATCATACCAGATTCACACTCCACACCATCTATTTTTATTGCAAATATATATCACACTGTCTCTGCCGATGGCTTCATTGGAAACGCTACTGCGCGATATCCATCGTATTGCAGGAGAGCATCCATTGATTATCGGTGGGGACTTCAACAGTCAGCATACTGACTGGGGCTACCGCACCACCACGGGACGGGGAAGGCGACTCTGGTCCTTGCTACAATAGCTCCGCCTCACAATACACAACTTTAACACTCCCACATGAATTCGCAACAGCGTCAGCGCGGACACAAGCCCGGACCTGACACTGAGCCGCAACTTTGCGGGTATTACGTGGAACACAACACATCACACATTAGGGAGCGATCATTACGTCCTCTCCGTTACAGTACCGTACAAAGAACGACCCTTCACCTAACACACAGACTCACCAAATGGGATGCGGGAATGCGGTCCGCGCTGCACGGGCGGCCCTTCCTGACTCCCCCATTACAGACATCGACCAGTGGGTGGCATCACTCATGAACGATGTCTCCGCACATTCTCGAACGCTTGACACCACACCAGATATGCCCACCCTCGAGACTCGCCTGGCCTACCTATGGGAGGTCCACCATATCATCCTAGAGCGCTGGAAAGGGCAAAAGCTCTATTGGACCCTTAAAAAGCGGCTAGCCGCACTGCAAAGACAAATTACTGAGCACTCTGAGGAGCTCTGCCGATTTAACTGGGGACAGATTTGCGACATTATGGCTAGCAATCTGTCCTCTAAACGCAGTTGGCAACATCTCCGACACTTAATTGACCCCACGCAATCCAAAACAGCCACACAACACCACGTCACACGCCTTATACACAGGACCGACCTTTCTCCCGACGCACTCATCGACATACTTAGGAACACACATGCAACTCCCGGTACCTCAATCCCCCTGCCGCCCTATGCCGGCACCCCGAATGCCAATCTCGACGCGGAGATTACGGAAGCAGAATTCAGAGCGGCCCTCCTGACTCTGCGCTCTAACTCCACTCCAGGAGTTGGCCGTATCTCATATAGCATGCACCGCAATTTGGACGATCAGTCGATTGCCCAGCTCATGGGGTACTTCAACACATGCTGGCAGGTGGACACCCTTCCTCAATCCTGGCGTCACGCCAAAATCTTATTCATACCAAAGTCCCACAAACCCCTTACACCTGCAAATCTTCGTCCCATCTCACTAACATCATGCCTGGGCAAGCTTTATGAGCATGTCGCGCTCGCCCGATTCACCCAACACATGACGGAGCAAGACGTCTATCCGCACAGCATGGTGGGCTTCCGTCCCCACCTGTCGGCCCAGGACGCCATGCTCCAGCTCACACAAGATATTTTTGACCCCCCTAATACCGGGACACACAAAAGCTGTCCTCGCCTTGGATCTCTCCATTGCCTTTGATCGCCTAGACCATAAAGCGATCATGGCGGCGCTCTCCCCTTTGAACATAGGTGAACGTATGTACACCTATATTCAAGCATTCCTTACTAACCGCACGGCCGAAATTCACTTCGGTCCCCACACATCCCATCCATACACCCTTAGTAGGGTTGGCACCCTCCAGTGATCTGTCCTCTCACCTTTCCTCTTTATTGTCACACTCATCTCCCTTGCCCGCAAACTACAAATTATCCCCCACCTTCGGCATACACTCTATGCTGATGATATCACTCTATGGACCACCCATGGCAGTCATGGAGACGTAGAGAATACTCTGCAGTCGGCAGCTACCCTCACCCAAACACAAACGCGGAGTATCGGACTCTAATGCTCTCCGGAGAAGTCGGAGCTCCTCATACTCCACCCCACTACCCGAAACTGCCCTACAGCCCCCATAACCGTGAAAATGGAAAACCGGTACATCCCGAAGGTACAAACTCTCCGTGTACTGGGCCTCCACATCCAGAACAATGGGAAAAATACTCTCACCATTCAGAAACTCAAGCAGATGGCGGTGTCGATATCCCACCTCATCCGCAGAGTTTCTGGAAACCACCGGGGCAAGAAGGAGCATGACCTGTGTTGTCTCATTCATGCATTCGTCCTCAGCCGCTTTCTCGTCACGCTCCCCTACCTGAAACTCCAGGCCCCAGAAATCTGCACCCTGGATGACATGATCCGAACAGCATTTAAGACAGCACTACACCTACCCCTAAATACCTCAACCGAAAAACTCCTCCAGCTAGGCCTACACAACACGATAAGTGAGCTTATCGAAACCCACCGACAGACACAATACATACGTCTCGCGAGAACCAGCACCGGCAGACACATTCTACACACCCTTGGCATCAGGATACCAGCCACGGATCCCACACAGCTCCAGGTCCCCCATCACATTCACCGCTACGAGCCTCCAGGACATGAACGTTTGAGTGCAGTGAGGCCGTGCGGGGGCCCAAGGACCTGCGCGTCCTAAACTCCCCTGTATGTAATAAGTTTCCACCACCACTCTGACGGCGCGATACGGTAGTCCCACGAGATATGTGAGATAATTAGACGTCATTTCGATTCCTAAAGAAACCTTTTTCAAATGATCAGCCCGGTGTGGCTATGTTGTCCAACGCAAAATTTCCGAGGGTACTTGAGTCTCCCTGCGTGGAGTAGTGCGAGAGCATGTTTTAAGGAAAGGAAAGGTTGCTATCAATTTATCCTGCTCATTTATCATGGTTATCTAATGCACTTCCTTTTTTTATTTTTCCTAAATCAATCACATTAATTTATAACATTTACTCTTATTACATCCCCCTTTTGCCTCAATCTATCGTTTTGGTTTTCTAAATTGCTGCTTTCTCGTCCGCCTATATCCCGATGCAGCCTACTCGGCAGTCCAACGAATTTTTCTTTTAGTTAATTAAGTAATGTATGCCAATGAAACTTTTTCAATAAATAATTATCACTCATAAAACAAATCAAACCATTTCAAATTTTATTTTCGCAACTTTTCCTATTTTTTTTAGTATTTTGACGTCCATGGTTGTTTTGCCGTCTACTCAATATATCGACGTCTGCGCTGTTCTGGCCGTTTGTCGGTATTTTCGGCTCCAACTAATCGTGCTACCGTAACCGAATATTGTGGCAAACCACACTCGTATCATCCTCTAAGGATTACATCATTCGTTTGATCCTAACTCTCCTGAGAGCGACACAATAGCTGCCGAAAGGTTTTGTGGACACGACCGCGCCGACAGAGCCAAATAATGCTTTCGCATTAAACGTAGTTCTGGGATAAAAGAGATGCGTTTATATGGAGGCTAAACGTTAAGTAGTAGTAGGAGTAGAAAACATTTTTTTCCCAAAAAGGTAGGATAGAGAGGCGAAAATACAGATTTTGGGTGGAGTCCTTATTTCAGGACCCCAATGTCTACCGCAGTTGCTCTTGCTTGGGATATCAGCTATCGCTGCGCCGCAAAGTCAGAGCTCAGCAGGGCAGACTCCCACTGTTCCTCGGAGTGATGTTTGTCTAGTTCGGGGGCTTGGGACCGGAGCAGCCCCATCTTACATGATATGTTGTTGGAATTTCGCCACAGCAGGATCAGATTCTGTCAAATCTGTCGGGGAAGATGATGTGGTACTTGTGTAGGTTAGGAAAGGTGTTCGTCTGTAGTTGTCGCTGTTCACTCGCCTCTGCCGCCGTTATCTTACGGTGTGGTAGGGGATAGACTTGTCTTTGTGTTCGGAGAAGGAGGAGGCGCTCGCCGTACGTAGAGGGGAGAGGGGTGAGGTCGGAGAGGTTAGTCGCTCGGTTAGTATATCCTCGAGCTAGACTGTCCGCGGCCTCGTTTCCCTCGAACCCCTCGTGCCCAGGAGTCCAAGTGATTTGGTGTTTCCATGTGGAATTTTGAGCTTGTGGGGTAGTCAGAATGGGAGCGACGGAGTGTGGAAGTCTGCTAGAGAGGAAGAGGCGACACACGTACTGGGAGTCGGTAATAATTTTTAACTCATTTCCTGTAGCGTCGCTGTGCTGGATTGCGAGGGCAATTGCAGCAGTTTCTGCTACTGTGGGAGAGCAGTTTCGTGGGGAGCGCTGGCGATTTCCTTGAAATTGGTGCCCAAGACGACCGCCACCGCGTTTGTTGTATCGAGGTACATGGCTGCGTCGACGTATACAGCATTTTGTGCCTGTCGATGTGGGCGGCGCAGATAGTCCACACGCGCCTTTCGTCGTCCCTTTTGTGAGTCCGAGTGCATGTTCTTCGCGAGTGGAGCTACATACACCCAAGTTCGCAGAGTTGAGGGTAGGTCTCGGTTGTCCTGGTCGGCGCATATGTCAGCCGGGGAACCCACTCTTTCCAAGATTGCGCGTCCAGCTTTGGTGTTGAGGCGTTCCTTTTGCGATGCTAGGACGGCTTCTCGAATTTCTTCTATTGTGTTGGTCAGTCCCAGGTCCTCGAGGTGGCAGCTGGCCGTGTACATCGAGAGGACTAACGCATGTTTGTAGGCGGTACGGATGATGGTGTCTGCTTTTTCTCGCTCATTCCCCAGAAGTGGTAGGAATGGGAGACCGTATGACAGGCGGCTCATAACTAGAGCCGGTATCAGTCGAATTGCATCCTCCTCTCTTATGCCTTTTTGGTTGTGGGTGATGCGCCGAATCATGCGGGAGATCTGGAGGGAAGTTGTCTGGAGACGCTGTAACGTGTGCTTGGGTTTTCTGTCGCTCTGAAGCCAAAGACCCAGGATGCGGATAAGAGGGACTTCCTTTAATCTCGTGCCTTCGAGGTAAACCTCGATGTCGCCGGGAGATTTGTAGGCACAGCCCTGAATGCGGATAAATTCCGATTTGTCGGGTGCGCAGCGGAGGCCGCAATTTGCTGCTTCTTTCTACTGCCTCTTGTAGGGTGTTTTCTTTGTCGGCAAGGGAACCCCAGGTGGACCAGATAGTCAAGTCATCACCGTAGATAGTATAGTCGATGCTTTCAATAGCCTCTAATGCTTTTGCCATGCCGATCATAGCTATAATGAAGAGGAGAGGAGGGATGATAGAGCCTTGGGGAGTGCCTTTGTTGGGTGTCTGCTCTGCGCCGGAGCTGACATCTCCCATGACAATCGTGGCCGCGCTGTTGCTGAGAAAGTTTTTGATGTAGTTCAAGGTCTTGGGTTCGCAATCGAGGGCGTTGAACTCTTTCAAAAAACGTTGTCGAAAGCGCCTTTCAGATCAAGTGCCATAATTAGGTGCTCGCCGCCTCTCGGGATGTTACTGAGTACTTCGTCCTTGAGAAGGAGGAAAGCGTCTTGCGTAGGAAGACTTTTGCTGAAGGTGATCATAGTGGGTGGAAAGAGGTTGTTGTCCTCTATGTAGTTTTGGAGGCGGGTCTGGCTAAACGCTAAGGCGCCCGTGCGCTGTGCGATGCCAGTGCATGTTAAAGATCCACAGGTGGTCGAAATTATTCCGGAGCCCTCCACTACGGCACATTTCTTCCTATCTTCCTTAACTCCCTCCTTGACTCCTTCCCTTACGGGGCGGTGCAGGTGTCCAACGATATATGAGACAGATACTGTGACATTTCCTTTCCCCAAAAATCAATTATATATATAAAAGAAATGGCGCAGTATCTGTCTCACATATCGGCGGACACCTGAACTGCGCCTTAAGGGAAGGGATAAAGGAGAGAGTGAAAGAAGAAAGGAAGAAGTGGTGCCGTAGTGGAGGTCTCCGGTATAATTTCGACCACCTGGGGATCTTTAACATGCACTGACATCGCACAGCACACGGGCGCCTTAGCGTTTTTCCTCCATAAAAACGCAGCCGCTGCGGTCGGGTTCGAACCCGCGAACTCCGGATCAGTAGTCGAGCGCCCTAATCACTCAGCCAGTGCGGCGGGTGGAGGATGTAAGCCTTGATATAAAATTTGCGTTTGAAAGGGCAGCTCTCTTAGACTGAAACGCCAACAGAGCACTTGCAATTGTGCTGCAATGCAATTTTTACATTTCCCTAACGACAATCTCGCTAGTGGTACATTTCATTTTCACTTGCGATACCTTGAGCTTGCATTTTCAAAATTTTGCACTACAAAGTAGCAGTCGGCTTTAATAAGCTTCGAAGATATCTCTTCTGGGCGTAAACATCATGTAAACTTGTAATACCTGTAAAACCACTGATATATTACCGGGGCTAGTGTATGCAACGTGAATTACAGTGACCAATCCGTCGACAGGCACTGCTGAATGTACCAACTTACGTTTTGCCTTGGTATCAGCGCACATTTGTGAATAATGTTTTACTGGATGCAAATTCACAAGAGAAATATCTGTGTGCTTTCAAGACACGTAAGTTATTGAACAGCATAGTATTTTCAATGAACAAGAGCTTCAACCGCTCGAGCACATCGGCAGCCCGAGCCACTCCTTCGTCCGCTGCTCAGAAAACAGTTACATGTCTGTCAACACCGCGCGACACAAAGTTCTGAGTTCAATGCATCTCCCCAAAGACACTTATGCTCGGTACCGTGCTTCTGTTTATAAGCTGTGGTGTCGAATCACCGCTATGTGCCGAACACGAGCGGATATATGTGTGAAACTTCTCATCCTAAAGGAACTGAACAACTAAACCTGCGACCACGCAGAATTCGCCGCTCTGTATGCAAGACACCCTGATTGCAGTAAATGAAGTAACACACTCCACACAAGATAAAATGCCTCCTCACAGAGCCGGATAATGTGTGGGGCCAGTTCCTGTGCGCTTTCACCCAACCCTCAATTGCGACCAATAATCAAATAATTAATGTGATAATGAAACTTTCTTATTTTGAATTTAACAGCGCAAACGAACGAATTGCAGAAAAGGAACAAGAAATGCAGCGCTCGTGCGTGCCTTTAGTGTTCTGTTCCTCTGTATTCTCATTTGCTCTGTTCTATCCAAATATGAACCTCTACCAAGTAGCCTGATTGTTCATCCTCCTTCAATTATCTATTATATTTTGGAACGACTGTTCCAATAGAGAATAGAGAGTACAATGAGGCTAATCTAGTTGGAGAGTCAGAAGAATGTTTTTCCGCCAAATTATGGACCTCATCGTCTGGCTATACATCCAACGAGGTACAACGTGGAAGACATTTAGCGGCGTTAACGCACTTCCTGCAATGCAAGTTGATACGGTGCGCTCCGTCAACCTGAAAATAATTGGCCTATACATTTTTCTGCTTGAAGAGCACTCCAACATTCTTCTCTTCCCTTACGGCGCAGTATGGGCGTCCACCGAGATATGGCGTTGGCGTGATCCACGACGTGGCGCTAGACTATTCCATAGAGTAAATTATGTACAGTCGCGACAACCTGCACCAGCGTCTTGCCAGCATTAGGATGGATCCTGTTCCCGAATCCTGGTGCCAGTGTTGCCGCATTGGCCAGTTTATATTACCCAGTTGTCGGCTAATAAGTTCCCATTTCTTCCCTTTAAATATAATTTTTAAAATATATTAATGTTAGACTGAATACAGCCAAGGTAATAAATATAAGGATTAGTGAAATAAAATAAATTCAAAGACAATTTATAATGAACATCAGGGCTGGATTGTTGTGGATCACATCATCGTCAATCACAACTTCATTTTTATTAGTTTTTGCGTTGGGACGGGGACCAGCTCGGCTACTTTCATTTGCTTCCTAGTCTCTCCTGTGTAGACCGTAGAAATTTTCGGGAATTTCATTACACCAACATGCGTACATGAGAGATTGTGTGACTAAAGAGCTGGGAGTGGTTGGAAACAATTATTGGAAGGGTTATTGCCAATATAGCTGGAATAAAGCCAAGGACGCAGCACTCGGAGCCTGAATCAACCTTGATGGGCCAGGGCTCTGTATCTAAGGCTAGGCAGCAAATTAAAGGGAACATCAAGAGTGATTTCTTCTCGCGACGCAAGTCAGGCCGCCTTGATAACAGCACTGTTCCTTCATCTCGGTACATTTTCCCGGAAAAGCACAATTAAAACACCGGTATATAGCAAAACCAAAATTTTGCACGTTTTCTATGGGTTATTAAACAAAATTTCTTTTGTACCTCGGTGGCTTGATTTTCCCACGATATGAGAAATTTCCCGCGACTCCGCAACACTGCCGACAACAAAGTTATCGCAAAAATGTCGTCATCTTCCATGGAAACTTCCTTGTTTATTCAACTCCACCTTGGCCAATCCCCCCGCGTGGGTATGTGCCATATACCTGGGGTGAAGAAGAATAAGAATAATTCCTGCCTGCAATTCACCGACCTCAACTACACAGAGCGTGCGACCCTTTTGAGGAAGCACGGTTAGGTTAGGCACCGGCGGCACCGGTTAGGTTAAGCACCCCCTTCCTCAGTGAGCAGCTGTTGCTAATTACATATCTTAACCCCCGTATGAAGAATCGCATGGGGCGAGGACAAGGTCGGCGCGTCGTGCCCGGGGCTTTGGGGCCAATGGATTGTGATTCCTTGAACGGCGCTATTGCACGGTGCAGCAGGCGGCGTCGAGGTCTCCTACGGTTGCAAGGGCCAGGTTATTTGTGTGTTTGTTTTTTTTTGCCACAAAAAACGAATGGGTGTTCTAGGGCGCTTGCGTTTAAAGTTGGCGGCTTGAAAGTAAAGCCGACGGACGACGCTTCAACGGGTTCTGCGCGTTTCCGGAGGTAGAGGGTTCACTGGATCGAGCTCTCTCGCCAACTTGCATATACCTTCGGATGTGTACTGTGAATGGATTAGATTGGCGTAGAGCTCGAACAGAACAGGACCGCCCTACTGCAGAAGCTATTGAGTGGAGCAGCGAACAAACGAGTTGGACGAGAGCGCAGTCACGTTCTCTGCAGGTTCGAAATCTTTTTGCTTAACTGCTTCGTATCTTGTCTTCCGTCCATAATAAACGATTTTCATTATGTAGTTCGAAGTTGACTGGCACAGCCGAGAAAGTTTCGTTTGGCGAGCGTACGAAGACACAAGTACTCTTTATACTGCTAACTGCCTTGTACGATCACCGACCTTTGTTCCATTACAGTTTTTCATCGACCATGTCGATCATCTGACCTGCCTTGACATGCTTCTTCAAAGGTTAACTAGCAATTTAAATGGGATTTGGAGTTCCTCTGCTGTTCGGCGCATGTAAATTGAGGCTAGTCAAAAACAAAACAACGGGGCACACAAAGCTAATAGACGCGAAGCGCCATAACAAGCCGAGACTCTCCTGGCCGCCTGTGGCGCCACCAAGCATCGTTTTTCTTTGCTTCCAGGATTCAGGTTGTCTTTTGTCTCTCTTCCATGTGTGCTAAAAGTGCACTGTCGTTTTCAGAACAAAGCTTACTTCAACATTAAACCGCGCAACCTTCCATTATCAGCCTCAGAGATTCATGACCCAATGGAGGAAGGCAAACTCATTCAAGGGGGCGTCTCTTGTCCTATGACGTCATCACGCTTGTACTTGCGAGATTGGCCTGTGGAGCCGATACTTGTATTTTGGTTCTTGCTAATTTTTACCTTACAAGAGCTTTCTTTTCAGTAAGAGTTGCGTTTTCGTGATCAGGAGCTGGTAGTCTATCAGTACAAGCCAACTTCAATATCTTCTCAGTGTCCTTTTAACTAATTACTCTGTGTAAATGAAACTTTTTGTACCAAATATTATCACCTATCAAACAAATAGATTCATTTCAAACAATATTTTCACTCTTTTGCCTATTTTTCTACTATTTTACCGTCAATGGTTGATTTGCCATCTACTGACTAAATCGACGTTCTCGCTGTTTCGGTAGTTTTTAGGTATTTTGGCTCTAATTAACTAATCATGCTATCTACACCGAATATTGTCGCACATCATCATCACAATATCATCTACCGATAACATTTCGTTTGGTACTAAATCTTCTGAGACTGACAACAACGGCTTCCGACCGGTTTTCTGGACAAGACCTCGCCGAAACCGCCAATTAATGCTTTCGTATTAACGTAATTTACGCTCATAGTTTCATGCCGCCTGCTCTCCAGCTCATCACGATCAAGCAAGTTGTAGTAGTATGTGTTTTTTATTAATGTAATAATAAAATGGCAGGAAAATATTTCTGCTAGCCCACGCATCAACCATCAATACTAAAGCACCTGAGCTGAGGCAGCGGAAATAAAGGATAGCAGGCAGAAAAGAGAAATCAAATGAAAAAGGTGAGGGGACAGGAAGAGAGGATAGGGGGAGAGGTAATATACACGAACTATTTACACAATATGACATGTGTCGAGGTTATGCGCGTGATTAGTTCATGATGAAGCAATGTCACGATCAAGAATCTGTCATTGATGCTGTCATATCGGCCAGACTGGAAGAAGAATATTGAAATCCACTGTCTGCTTTTCGAATTTCCCATGGCCGAGTATAAAAACCTACGTGGTTGAAAAATCTCTACGAGATGATCATACGTGACTTGAGTTTTTGGAAATACTCAATTTAATATCAGCCTGATGTGGAAGAAAACTTCCCCACCTTAGCGTGCCATTCACGAGTGCTCGAGGGCTACACTATTTGTTTTGGTTTATGTATTTCACGGTGCGTTTGTGTGTAGGCACATCACCTCTCATATTATCGCTGAGATTGCAGGTCATGTACATTGCCGAGGATATAATCCCTGATATAAAATTTTCGTTTGAAACGGCTGTTCTCTTAAAATGAAACGCCAACAGAGCACATTATATTATGCTGCAACGCACTTTTTACATTTCGCTATAGACAAAATCACAATACATTTGATTTTCACTTCCGAGATCTTGAGCTTGCGTTTCCAAAATTTGCAATAGAAAGTAGCAGTCGAACTTAATAAGCTACGAAGATATCTCTTCTGGACGGAAACGCCATGTAAACTTGTAATATGAGTAACACCTCCTGTATATTACCAGGCCTGCGCATCCAAAGTGAATTTCAGTGACCAATCCGTCGGCAGGCAGTGCTGATAGTAGAGTCTTACGGCTCAGTGGTTAGGGCGCTCGGCTACGGATTCGAAGTTCCCGGGTTCGAACCCGACCGCGGCAGCTGCGTTTTTATGGAGGCAAAACGCTAAGGCGCCATTGTTCTGTGCGAGGTCAGTGCACGTTAAAGATCCCCAGGTGGTGACAATTATTACAGAGCCCTCCACACGGCACCTCTTTCTTTTTTCTTTCACTCTCTCCTTTATCCCTTCCCTTACGGCGCTGTTCAGGTGTCCTCAAATATACATCATTTCATTTCATTTATTGAACCCTCAGGGCCAAAGAAATTAAAGGGGGAGCGGTTACAAAACCAAAATACATAATTAGATACAATGCACATTACATAAGTATTATCATCGTCAAGTTATAAAATGTTACCTAGTGCAGAACGAACATGCTGGTTATCAATTATGTCGGCGATATATGCGGGAAGGCGGTTCCATTCACGTGATGTAAGAGGCAAGAAAGACTGAAATGCCGTCTTAGTGTAACATGTTTCAATGCCAACTTTGCGACGATGGTCAATGCGAGTTGACACGTGTCTGGAGGAAGAAATGAGAGAATAGCGTAGTGTGGGGTGATGGTATAGTTTATGAAAAAGGCTCAAACGAATTGTCTGCCGGCGGGATGCTAAAAGAGGTAAAGAAAGATTAGCTTTCATGCTTGTTACATTTGGGGTGCGGTTAAAGTTGGACAGGATAAAACGAGCAGCGGTAATTATTTTGAACCAGCTGAAGCAAAGTTAGCAGTTTTTCATTATGCGTATCCCATATCGCTGCGGCATATTCCAGATTAGAACGTATTACTGTTTTAAAAAGCAGTAATTTCAAAGAAGATGGAGTTTTTGAAAAGTTACGGCGCACGTAGCCCAAAATGCGGTTAGATTTGTTAGTGATATACTGAATATGGCGCGTCCAGTTAAGGCGACCAGAAATACGAACACCCAGGTATTTATATGAAGTAACCGCTTCTAAGGCAACGTTAGTTAGGTAGTACACAGGCAGAGAATTGGAACTTCTTGATATTCGCATAATTTTGCACTTATTAGTATGAAGTTCCATAAGCAATTCATTACCCCAAAGGGAAATGTTATACAGATCACGCCGGAGTATGTTTGCATCGTCGGGGGGGTTTTATTTCGCGGAAAGCAACGCAGTCGTCAGCAAACAAAAGAAAGTTAGATGATACTACCGCGAATATTTGCAGTGTTTGTTCGTTTTTCGAATCTGCCGCCACACCACTTTATCGCTTTGTTAGCGACGCAAGACTCGACGAGATTTATCTCGATTGATGGCAGCCAGGCAGAGCTGATTCTACGTTGTTCCGGAATGTTCTAGTAACTTTGCACGCTTTGTCTCGAAAGTTCGCTATCAGCTTTAAACAGAGCACGGCCGACAGCGGCGGGCATTCTGTTCGACGACCACCGAGCACGCTTGTCGCTTCGCCGCCGCTGAGTGATTCAGTTCATTTTGAGGTGCAAGGCAGCCCAATAAACAGTTTTCTTTAAGAAGGCCCTTTCGTCCGTCTTCATCGCTGCTTCGACTGCCGTCACCACTATATACGTGACATCTGGTGGAGGTGCGGAATAGCCTTCCATGTTCCGGAGGCCCCGTTCAAGTAGTTAAGCCAGTCCTCAGCGCTTCGCACCCAAAGACAAGCCAGCAGCTCAGCGAGCCAGCCGTCGTCTTAAGGGAGACGAGCCTGAGTTCGTGAAACTGCCGGACCGCACCAGACAGCGAAAAGACGCTGCTACGAGCACCACAACCTCGCCGAAGATGTCGACACCGATCATACTACAGCAGCCGCGGGTGCCGCCATCTTTTAATGGATCCCTAGGCAAAGACCCTGAAGAATGGTTAGACCAATTTGAGCGCGTGGCGTCATTCAACAAGTGGGATGATGCGGCAAAAATTGGACGTGTTCTTCTCATTGGATGGCTACGCACGCACGTGGTACCAAAATTACGAGTCGTCCCTTACGACATGGGAGCTATTCAAGATAGAACAATTGAAGGTATTCACCAGTGTCGTGCGGAAAGCAAGAGCCGGACGACTCCTCGAGTAAAAGATCCAGCATCCGAATAAGTCCGTCGGCAGCTACTTCGATGCGATAAAGCGCGTATTTCGCCGCGCCGACCCCGAAATGACCGAGGAAACGAAAGTTCAGTTTTTAATGCGCAGCGTAAAAGAACAACTCTTTGGCAGCCTCGTCCGCCAGCCGCCAAAGACATTCGAGGAATTCATAAAAGAAGCCTGCATGATTGAGAAGACCCTCGACGTCCGAGCTCGGCAGTACAATCGCCCTTGCTCTGTCTGTGCAATTCGAACGGACACGATGACCACCAGCAGCGACAGCTTGCGGGAAGTTATCCGCGAAATCGTCCGAGAGGAGCTACGCCGATTACTGCCATCCTCCCCACAGCCACACGCAGAGAATCAGGGGATGTGGTACGGGAAGAAGTGCAACAGGCACTTGGCACCCCGACGGCCACAAAACCCCAAGCCATGACCTACGCTGCAGCAGTAAGGACTGCTTAGCCCCAACAACCCCTACGTCATCCCCGAGATGAGCCACTTGTTCCACAACGCCGCCTCCCAGCCCCTGCCCACGCAGCCTATGACCGACGCTCAAGCCCCAGGAAATGCGACGCCTGGAGGACTTCCGACAACCGTCCAATGTGCATCCATTGTGGTGAGACCGGCCATATTCTTCGTCACTGGCCGTACAGGCGTATCTGTCTTCGAGGATTTGCCGTTAACTGCCCACGACCACGCTTCGGACAACGTCCGCAAGAAATCGACGAGTACCTGCGTCGAGAGGTGTACACGCCGATCGCTTTTCGCGCTCACCATCGTCGTCAACCTCGCGCTTTGCGTCGCCACGCCGCAGCTACGCAGCCGCGGTACGAGGAAGGTCTCAAAGCCCCCGTAGGGGAAACTAAAGGCAGAAACCTCTGGAGGTGTGGTTGCTCACTAGCGAAACGCCGAAGATCCTCCACCGACCACGCCCCATGAAGACGCTGCACCCGCGGCGCCGCATGAAGAACCGACACTCGCTGCAGCGACGCCGCACACAGTGAGAACCCCGACCACGACGCAAGCTGCCTTGAAAACGGCGCCGCCACCCAGAAGAGCATCGACAACACGCTCCACACGCGACTCGCATACGCGACGAAGCCGTGACCCGACGCCGAGAGCCACATTCAATGCAAGAGCCAGGACCTCCGATTTAGAAGTGACTATCGACGGCTGGAAAGTTACCGCTCTAGTCGACACAGGAGCCGGTTACTCGGTGATGAATGGAGCATTCGCTGCGCAGCTTAGAAAATTCACAGCGGCTTGGGACGGCCCAAAATGTCGCACTGTAGGGGCCACCTCATTACGCCATGAGGACGATGCACAGCGCGAGGGACTTTCAAAGGACATACCTATCCTGCGACCTTTGTTGTGCTACCGCAATGCACCCGCGAAGTGATCTTGCGTATGGATTTCCTTTATGAGCATGAGGCGATCATCGACCTGCAATCCAAGCTGATCACGCTTTCGGCGGACAAAGCCATCACTTCGGTGAGATCTGGGGAAAATCACGTTGCCCTGAGCGTCCCACCCTGATCAAGCGTTATCGTGACCGTAGGCACCACGAAAGCCATTAACGCTGAAGCCATCATCGAGGGGAACATGCCGTTGCTTCTAGACCGAGGAATCAGCATCGCAAGCGGCATCGCACATTGCCGCAATGGCCAGGCTGAAGTAGTGCTGACTAACTTCAGCGAAGAATACCGGCTCATTAACAGAGGAATGACGATATCATTCTTCGACGAAATATCTGACGTACGAGACTCCTTCGCCCTCTCCGACCTCTCCGCAGCAGATTCGCATGACCAAGAGAACTCGCCCACTTTCGACATCAACCCAGCCCTGCACCGGAACAGACAAGACCAGATCCGCAATCTGCTTCAAAGCTACAATGAGTGTTTTTCGACATCGCCGAAGGTGCGACAGACGCCAATCGCCAAGCATCGCAATATAACGGACCAACACGTCCGACCTCTCCGTCAAAGCCCCTACCGTATGTCACCACGAGAATAACTTGCCATCCGGGACAAAGTCGAAAAAATGCTTCGCGACGACGTCATCCAGCCTTCAAACAGCCCATGGGCGGTACCGGTTGTTCTAGTGAGAAAGACGGCGCACTTTGATTCTTTGTAGATTACCGCCGCTTGAAGAACATAAGAAAGAAGGACGTCTACCCCCTCCCTAGAATTGACGAAACACTGGACCGCCTCTGCAACGCCAAATATTTCTCATCGATGGACCTCAAGAGCGGCAATTGGCAAATTGAGGTCGACGAAAGAGATCGCGAGAAGACAGCATTCATCACTCTGGATGGTCTGTTTGAGTTCAAGGTGATGCCACTTGGTCTCTGTTCCAAACCATCGACGTTTCAGAGAGTAATGGATACAGTGCTGGCAGGCCTGAAGTGGAAAATTTTTCTGGTATATTTAGATGACGTCATTGTCTTCGCCTCGAACTTTGAAGAGCACCTCAAAAGACTTCGAACAGTACTAGACGCAATCAACTCGTCTGGCCTAACCTTGAAAGCAGAGAAATGTCACTTTGCCTACGAAGAGCTGCTGTTTCTAGGCCACATCGTTAGCAAGGAGGGAGTACGCCCAGACCCACAGAAAACAGCTGCTATTGAACAGTTTCCACCGCCGGCCGATAAGAATGCAGTGCGCATATTTTTCGGACTTTGCGCATATTACCGACGATTTGTGAAAACCTTTTCGCGCATCGCCGAGCCCCTGACCCAACTGACGAAGGCAGGCTTGTCGTTTAAATGGGAAGCGCCACAAGCAGAAGCCTTCAAGGAACTTCAGCGTCGTTTACAGTCCCCACCGATCCTTGCGCATTCTGATGAAAACGCCGATACAGAAGTTCATACCGACCCAAGCAGCGTGGGACTAGGCTCCGTCCTCGTTGAAAAATGTGACGGGCTGGAGAAAGTCATCGCATAAGCTAGCCATTCCCTTTCCAAGGCCGAGGCTAAGTATTCGACAACTGAAAAGGAGTGCCTTGCTATCATCTGGGATACGTCGAAATTCCGCCTATACCTCTACGGACGACCGTTAAAGGTGGTCAGCGACTACCACGCACTCTGCTGGCTTGCCAATTTGAAGGACTCCTTTGCCCGACTCGCTCGATGGAGTGTGCGTCTCCAGTAGTTTGACATCAACCGTCCTTTACAAGTCGGGAAGCAGCACTCTGACGCCGATTGCCTCTCACGAGCCCCTGTAGATACCCGGCTGCTGGAGGCAAAGTTTCTTCACCTCCCGCTCCATTCAAGCGAGGACTGTCTTCCTTCTGTGTGCAGAATGAGATTTTTGTGAAGAACTTTACAGCGAGCAAAGCAGCCTACCTCCTTGTTGTGCCTGCTTGTCTCTGCAAACGAGTTCTACAGGCTTCGCACGACGTGTCAACTGCTGGACATCTCGGGTTTACTCGCACCCTCCGCTGCATTCAAGGCAAGTATTACTGGCCCCGACTGTCGGACGATTTCGCACACTATGTGAAATCTTGCCAAGATTCTCAGCGACAAAAGACCCCTACCACACGACCAGCAGGATTCCTGAACCCTATTGAACCTCCCTCAAGGCCCTTTCAGCTCATTGGCATGGACTTGCGCGGCCCTTTTCCTTCGTCCACATCTAGAAATAAGTGGATCATCATAGCGACCGACTACCTGACCCGCTACGCCGAGGCGAAAGCCTACCGAGCGAAACAGCAGCAGAAGTCGCCAAATTTTTCGTGGAATGCATTCTTATTCGACACGGCGCCCCCGATGTGCTCATCACGGACAGAGGAACAGCATTCACGGCGTAACTAACGCAAGCCATCCTGCGTTACAGCCAAACCAGCCACCGGAGGACAACTGCAAACCATCCGCAGACCAACGGACTGACCGAACGCCTGAACAAAACCATCGCCGATATGCTCGCTATGTATGTCGATGCCGAACACAAAACCAGGGATGTCATTCTGCCTTTCGTTGTCTTCCCCTAAAACGCCGCAGTGCAGGAGACCAACCAGATGACGCCCTTTAGTCTCGTCCAAGGTAGGGAGGCCACGACCACGCTAGACGCCATGCTGCCCAACGTTACAGAAGAGAACATCGACGTTGACGCCTACCTTCAACGCGCAGAAGCTCGAAGGCTTGACCGATTACGGATCAAAGATCAGCAGCGGTCCGACGCCTGACGCTACAACCTACGAAGACGCAACGCGGAATACAAGCCAGGAGACCAAGTCTGGGTATGGACGCCCATTCGCCGCCGTGGATTTAGTTAAAAGCTTTTGCGCCGCTATTTCGTCCCGTACAATGTTGTTCATCGGCTAGGTGAACTGGTTTATGAAGCCATCCCTGACGCAATGACATTCCAGCGACGCCGCGTACGACCAGAAGTTGTCCATGTAGTCCCTTCTGAAGCCGTAATATGCGCGCTAAAGGCCGCTGCATTTCCATGCTCTATTTTCGCGAGATCCGTTTTTTTTCCTTACTAGTCGCATTATTTGTTTTAATGCATCAGGTCGATGCTTCTTTGAGAGGGGAGTAATGCCGCGAATATTTGCAGTGTTTGTTCGTTTTTCAAATCTGCCGCCACACCACTTTATCGCTTTGTTTGCGACGCAAGACGCGACAAGATTTATTTCGATTGATCGCAGCCAGGCAGAGCTGATTCTACGTTGTTCCGGAATGTTCTAATAACTTTGGACGCTTTATCTCGAAAGTTCGCTATCATCTTTAAACTGAGCACGGCTGACAGCGTTGGGCATTCTGTTCGACGACCGCCTAGCACGCTTGTCGCTTCGCTGCCGCCGAGTGATTGAGTCCATTTTGAGTGCAAGTCAGCCCAATAAACAGTTTTCTTTTAGAAGGCCCTTTCGTCCGTCTTCATGGCTGCTTCGACTTCCGTCACCACTACGTGACAATACAATGGGAGGGAGATCATTCATGTAAATAAGAAATAAAAGGGGTCCAAGCACTGACCCTTGTGCCACTCCCGAGTAAACTTCGCTGAAAGGTGAGTTAAAATGATCAGCTTAAACGAACTGCGATCAGTTAAGAAGAAAGTATTTAATTCATTTCAGAACGTTGTAGTCGATATTCAGTTGTGTTACATTTAAAAACAATAAGCAGTGACATACGTTGCCGAATGCCTTCGAGTAATCTAGGAAAATGCCATCAGCTTCTAATGCGCGATCTATAATATGGTGAAATTTGAAGGTGAAGATGGCAAGTTCGGTTTCGCAAGAAAATAATTTACGAAAGCCACGCGGTGCGGGGGTGCGAAAGAATGATACTGCGCCATTTCCTTTTCCCAAAAACCAATTATTATTATTATTATTAGGATATTTCGCCTTGGTACCTGCGCACGTACCGTTGTGTATGAGGTTTTACTGGATGCGAAGTCACTGAAAATATGTTTCACTGTGCTTTGAAGACATGTAAGTAATTGAATAGCGTAGAAGTTTCAATGGACATGAGCTCTATATCCAGTCGAGCACGTCCCCAGTCCTTGGATAGCGAGGCAACATAGAGAAAATTTCTTTCTCGTGAAGCCACATTCCGCCAACATTCAAGCACGATTCTAGATACAGATCTTGGAATCTTCGGCACTTCTTCAGACAGTAGCTCTCCAGCCATTCTTAGTCATTGATTTCTCCCGCCTGACGTATATAGGCGCTGCATGTAAGCGTCCAGACCAAATGCAGCATCGCGGACGCGGCGCTCATTCTATACGCTGCGTCAACGTGCCCTGAAGGCATATATTTGCTCATTCAAGTGGTTCCCATGCGAGCACCACCGTGTTGCTCAAAGTGCTATCGATATGAGCCTCTGCCGAATGCTACCCTGAAGTACGATACGCAGCCCGTTGCTGAACTGGCGGTTCTCGCTGATCGCTGTGTCCATGTATCGGGTCATATGCACTGTGCTTTGTTATCTGACGTTCGCCTTGCACCAAGATACGGGTAGCACCTTTTGACCTCGGCCTTCTCGTTTTCTGCTCCGGTGTCGTTAGATTCGATAGCGGGAAGATTAAAAAAAATTGGAGGCACTTAGATACCTCTTTACTGCAGGAAGGCAAAAGCCAGTGAGCAGTTTGCTCACAGTCAAGTTGGCAGGTTGTGATCACATGACAAGCTCACGTGACACGTGACATGTCATGTGCCCTAGGTGGCGATGTAACGGACGGGCACCGCGAGGTCACGTGACCGGACGGATGGTCGCCGCGAGTGGGCGCCATTAAAGGCTTTCGTCTTAAAACGTTACCCCGTGTCGTACGATATCCCTGAACATTGAAAATCAGCAGCTGTTAGGAAATATTCCGGAGCCCTCGACTGCAGTAACGGTGTCTGTAACGGCAGGAACGGCAGGAACCGCTACAGACCCGGACAATCGCCTGTACCAATTGTACTAAGCTGAGGTAAATATAGAGGGTGCATTATGCATAGGCAGAGAATACAGAAATAAAGACAGGTGCCAATGAGACAACAAGAGTTAGGTGTACATCTTAGCTTGAGGAAAGAAAAAGATCGTGCTTAAAACTATGCAAGCATATCGAAGAAGCGATAACACACGCATGCATACTCTTATTTAGCCCTGAGCACGACATTTTTTTCAGCACAAGAAAAGATATACCTTTTAATGTGATGATGGAATGTGGCACAATTTTTTATTCTTCGCGCATGCACGGTGAAGCCTTTCTATTCACCTGGCCTTGCTACAACAAATGAGTTGTGAGTGCAGCGATTCTCCGTGTCTGGAGGTTTTCCTCAAGTGTGTGTGGTCTTTGCGCTGCTATTATGTCTCATAAAGCCAGCAACGTGCTCAAAAGCTTGCTCTACTGAAATATTATAGCTGTTGTAAATGTCGATCTAGTTGCAAACTGAGAGTTGCATGACGAAGCGCCCTTTGCATAAACATCTACGACCTGTACAATTTGTTAGAGAAAGGATATTTGGGGTATTTCCGTGCAGCAGCTGCTTCAGTGGACGCAGATGCCGTGATGCGCCTGCTCTTTCAAGAGGCGCCTTATAAGCGCCGAATATTTTTGAAGCTCTTTCCAAGAAAAAGAAAATGTAATCGAGTAAAATGAGCAAAATATCCCATATAGTTGGTGATTCCACCAAATAATAATAAAGAACCAATGTCTGCGCGTCTTTCAGTGGCAGTAAGTGTTATGCAAATGTTTTTTTTTTGAACATTCTCATTCGGCAGTAGCAAACTTGAAGTATGGATTAAAGTCCTATCTTAGTGTGCCGCACAACACGCCGGCTAGCTTAAACGCAGTGTCGTTTGGTATATGGAAAGTCTGAGCACAAATTCTCCGGATGATATCTGGCAGGGCGTTCGTGGGCAGTGTCCCGATCGAGCGCTGGTATGGTTGATCCGACGCATGTCTTCTGGCTCTTACCTCCCGGCTATGTGTGGCGTAGGAAAAGAGTTTCGAATTGTTCGGTGCGTCTCTGAGACCGCGCGTAGCACTCGATGGCGCAAAAGATTGCATAAAGTGAGCAGAGCCAGGGGAGATGCAGGCTGTCGTCATGCCTCCCCCCGCCCCCTCCTCCACCCCTTTTACCCGTAGTGCACCGATTTGAAGACGCAAGGGCAGCGCAAAGGACATGCAGAGAGTGTTCACGCTATCACGCAATGCAGCCAACGTGGGTTGTAAAAGCCATTTGTGAAGAAATGCTTCCCTTTCTTTCCGCGGCTTCTGAGATCAAAAGCTCTTGAGAGGGAGCCCTTATATGTTCAAGACTGCAACGAATTCTATAGAGGTGGCATGGTGAAAAGGTAAATAATATTCAAGTACAGTGATTTTCTTTTTAATTTGCCCTTTATATATCGCGAAGACGTAGAAGTCAGCGGTAAGGTAGCCTTGTGACAGCAAGAAGGAAAACTAGCACTGCAGAGATTATAAATCCTGTTTCAGATGACATTAACCATCAGTATATGTGAAATGTCGATATTAGAAAAATAAAACAAGGAAAAATCATGCTTAGACATTGTAAAAATGGCTAGACTGATTTTTAAAGTTATCCTTGAAAGCATTTGCAAATCGATAACAGAAAATTTTGTGCGTGAAATATTGCTTCATATTCCGGCGTTAAAACTTTACAAATTTCAGGCGCTAGTCGGAACTTCTTTTGAGGAAACATTATTTAGAAAAATTCTCTATGTTGCCGTCGAGAAACACAATTGTTCAAGTTTCAAGTGCAGTCAAACAGAAACGGTGGAGTGAAATGTTCGCGGCCGAGAGAGTCTGTTCTCTGTCTTGACGCAATTGGTGCGTGCATGTCGTTGCAGAGCGACTGCCCTTTCTTCTTCGTAATGTTCAAATTCTTTCCTGCCAGGGACCAACCTTTTTCATCGGCGCTGCATATCGGATTCTTGATTTTCCCGCTGCAGTCCATACCTGTCCGCGTCAGCACTACCGCTATCCGCGATATGCATTCTGCTCGCGTCGACAGGGGGCGTTGTTGTTCATTCTGGCAGCAGCAGAGGAACGCAACTGACAAGCCAACTGAGCGTCTTCTTCTGTATTATTAGGTTGGTGAGTTTACTTACACTGTTTTCTTCCGGTCTCGCACTCTATCGTTTCTTTCAAGGGATAGGTCGGTTGATTGGCGAAATATTTTATTTGTTTTAAGAAAAAAATGATTTTGACGGTCGCATATTGGTGCTTTATATGACTCGCTGGTGCGTTTCAGTTTAGATTTGCTAGATTTAACGTCTCAAGGAGACCAAGCTTACGAGGGACGTCGTAGTGGAGGGCTCAGAATAATTCCAACCAGTTGTGGTAGTTTAATGTGCACTTATATCGCAGACTGCACGGGCGACTGGCATTTGCGACCGCTGCGGCCGAGATCGAGCCCGTGTCTTTCGGGTCAGAGGCCCAGCACCATAACCACTCAGTCACCGCGACGGCTGACTCTTTGCTGCACTCCATCTTTGGAGGATGGCGACTTAAAAATAGTATGTTTTGTGTCTGCCTTTGTATTTCATAATGGAAAAACCTGTGGCATCTAAGAGACTCAGTTTAAGACAAAATCCAAGACATTTAAAAAAGCCCGGAAATGGGACACAAGTAAACCTGCAAGTGCTAACGGCGTGAACACCACTCGTGAGGGTAGCACGAATCCCGATCTGATGGCAAATCTGGCTGACATGGATAAAATCTGTCCTTGCTTCTGGAATTACCGGCCGCCCTACGGCATCAAATCGTCTATGCAGATGTTCTCTGATCAATTTCAGATTTCCCGGCATTGCACAGCGTTAGCAATTAATTACAAGCCAATGTGTACCGCCAGTATTGGGATCGGCTGGTTGCAGGCGCTGAAAATTACCTTCACGTTATGGTCGAGAGGGAATTCTGGACTACGAAATTTATGATGTCACCGCAAAGCAGTGCTTGCTCTTGAGAGCAATCACAGATTTGTGTGGCGTCACTTAAATTGGGAGCATGTGCCCATTCACGTCAGTGAATGTGGGATAAGTCGGTCTCACAAGGCGGCGCTGCAAGTGCACGCGAAGTGCACGACGATAGATTATGCGCTGCAAGTGCACGACGATAGATTATGCACTAATGTCACAGAGGATGTATAACAGATTAGGGGTAATGAGCATAGATGAAGATGGTTCCAGAAGTCTAGGTAGTGACCACAAGCGTATCAAGTTGAGCTTCAGAAGAAAAAGCAATGTAGGACTGAATCAAGATAAACAATCAGGGGGAAATTTTTACTCAGAAAAGCAATTGGAAGTAGCAGCCAAACAAATCGAGAAAGTAATTTTTGAGAATAGTGAAACAGAATGGACTTATACCAAATTAACTCGATTACTGGAGCTAGAGCTAGCTAAGGTGCGAGTAAAGCTAAAAGGGAAAAGATGCAAACCCAAGAGTTGGTGGGATGAGGAGGTCAAGAGGGCAATAGAAAAGCGCAAGGAAGCATCCAGGGAACACAGATATTCCAAGAAGAGGGGGGAACCAAAACCCGAAGTAGACAGAAAATGAGATACCTTCATAAAGTGTAGAAGGGACGCATCCTATTTGATTAATGAGAAAATTAGAAGAAAGGGGGCCCAATGAATGTCAAAAGTAAATAAAAAGTATAGAAAAGCAGCCCAAAAATTTTGAAAACATCTAAATGCAATGAGTAATAAAACTAGGCTAGAACAAAGGTTTATTGTTACAGATGAGGGTATTCGACTAGAAGGAGATGAAGCAATAAAACACATAGGAACAAGGATGACGGAAAAATTTTCAGCAAAGCACGTGGTACATAATTTATCGAAGGAGGATAGACCGGTTACAGCAATAGCTTCACTTGAGCAAGGAGAGTGGGAAAGGGCAGAGAAGAAGGTTCCTAGTGGCACATCAACAGGACCAGATGGTATCCCGATTATGTTGATAAAGAAGTTGGGACCAAAATCCAAGCAAACATTAATACAGCTAGTGAACAAAATGATAGTGGATGAGAAAGTCCCCGATGAGTGGCGATTAAGTAGAATGAACATGATATATAAGGGAAAGGGGGACAAAGCAGACGTAAGTAACTATCGCCCCATAACAGTGACGTCTGTGGTTTACAGGGTGGTGATGCAAATTATAAAGGATAGACTGCAGGCTTGGGTGGAGAACGAGGGGGTGCTAGGGGAACTATAGAATGGGTTCCGGAAACAAAGGAGGTTGGAAGACAATATATTTTCATTGACACAGTGTATATAAATTGCGGAAAAGGAACATAGGCCCTTATTGCTAGCATTTATGGATATTAGGGGAGCCTATGACAACGTTACTCAGGAGCATTTGTGGGACATATTGGGCACATTGGATGTGGAAAATGGAGTAATTAATCTTTTAAAAGATATATATAGAGGTAACAGAGTGCTCATAAAATGGGAAAAAAATGTATCAGGGCCTGTAGAGATACAGCGGGGGCTTAGACAAGGATGTCCTCTGTCCCCTTTGTTGTTCATGTTGTACCTGCAAGGTTTTGGAGGCCAAGCTAGAGGGGGGCGGACTAGGTTTCAACCTACCTTTTTTAAGCAAGGGGAATTGATTAAACAGACATTACCGGGACTAATATATGCGGACGATATAGTGATAATGGCTGACAACAAGGAAGACCTGCAGAAGTTGTTAGACATATGCAGTACAGAGGGAGATAGATTAGGCTTCAAGTATAGTAAGGAAAAATCTGCAGTCATGACATTTAATGAAGAGGGCGGCGAGCATAGAATACAGGAGTTCGTGCTAAAGGTAGTGAATGAGTACAAGTATCTTGGGGTGTGGATAAATAGCAGTGTTGAGTATCTGACAGAGCATGAAAAATATGTAATGAATAAAGCTAGTAGGAATGCAGCTGTCATGAAAAATAGGGCACTGTGGAATTACAATAGGTATGAGGTGGTAAGAGGGATCTGGAAAGGGGTGATGGTCCCTAGCCTGACCTTCGGGAATGCGGTCCTGTGTATGAGGCCAGTTGTTCAAGCAAGGCTGGAAATTAGGCAAGGGGGAGTAGGGAGGTTAGCTTTGGGAGCAAATGGCAATACACCAAATCAGGGGGTACAGGGTGATATGGGATGGGCGTCTTTCGAGAGCAGAGAGGCTAGCAGTAAGATAGCATTTGAGGAACGATTGAGAAGGATGGAGGAAAAGCGGTGGGCTAGGAAAGTTTTCAGATACCTGTATATAAAGAATGTTGACACGAAATAGAGAAAGCGAACTAGAAAATTGACAAGCAAATATCTGGATAGCAGTAAGGGGGCAAATCAGCAATTATCGGTTAAGAAAAAGGTTAAAGGAACAGAGAGTGCTATGTGGAAAACAAGGATGCTGACGAAATCGGCACTAGAAACATACCGGACCTTTAAACAGGAAATTGTCAAAGAAAATATCTATGATAATTGTAGGGGAAGTTCTTTGTTGTTTGAGGCCAGGACTGGAGTTTTGCGGACTAAGACGTATAGAGTCAGGTACCAGGAGATAGACACTTTGTGCATTGCGTGCGGAGAGGAGGAGGAAACAGCTGAACACTTGATACTTTTCTGTAAAGGTCTTCACCCTACAGTGGAAGGCAGCGGGGCTGACTTACCCAAGGCATTGGGGTTTAGGGATAGTGAAGGGAAAGTGGATTATAAGAGGTTAGAAGTAACCAAGCGGAGATTATCTGATTGGTGGCTAAAAGCAAGACAGGAGTAAAATTTCACAAGACATGGCTAGGTGGCTTGAGCCACCGCCCGATGTATAGGGTTCAGCCGTATCCATCCATCCATCCATCCATCCATCCATCCATCCAAGCACGAAGGAAATTTACCGGAATCGCATGGTACTTCCTTAATTCCGACATTTGTAATTTACATGCTCATAATTAATTATCGACGCCGCAGCACAGGTCACGAATTATACGTTGCTAAGAAACCCGTGCATCCTCAGGACGAGCCTTTATACATTTTCAAACGTCAAGCCGTCATAGCGGGGTGCAAGCGTCCCAGTCTCGAACGCCCAAAGGTGTTTGTTCGATTCCCGGCTCTGGCCTCGGATTCTTATTCACTAAATGTGAGTGCCCTCACATTTCTTTACGGAGCCTCCGAGTATTTCCGACGTGCTATGCTGCGAACTACTACTGCTGCTGCGAGGCCGACGGATTTTCCACCTAACGAGCTCTACACGCTGCTGCGTAATTATAATGATATCGCGGCCAACAGACTTTAACAGCTTATGCAAGTACAATACCATCGTCGTGTTTTTACGGAATTGAAAATAAAGAATCGAGGGGAGTGGGGAACGCCGACAGTGCGAAAAAATACAAAAAAAACATATTGGGACAAGTACCTAGAAAGGCGACAGCAGGTAGCCGAAACGCGGCTTCTGTGCAAACACCTAGCTGCATTGTAGGATGATGTATTCCCCTCCCCCCTCCCTCATAACAGTTGAAGACCCTTTTCAGATAAGAACGCCGATAGTTGCTGGTAGCGTGGTTCTGAGGCTTCCGACGGCAAGGCAATATCGGCCATTTAAATTAGTGGCATCTCCTTGGCACCTCAGTTCTAGAAGACTGTAATTCTTATCATCGACAGCCGAACGGCGTTTATTGTAGAAAAAAGGCTTCTCACGATTACCTAACCAAAACCCTCTCAACATCTTGTTTCGGCCACCTTAGTCATACAGGACAACCGAATTCTGTGTCGTAACTGGTACGCGTGCCTTGTGTTAAAATGTTTGAAAATATTTGCTCATTACCTCTTCCTCTAAAATAGCCCACTCATGACGAATTCTCTTATGTTTGCAGCTAGGATGTTAGAACCTCATGTGTCTGTGTTCACCATCGAATACCTCTTAATTTCCTTATGGCGGTGTCTATATGTTTATTATGAGTTTTTTCTGTTACCCTTCATGTTTTGTCGTCATAGCTGATCACCAAAAATATTTTCTCAACTATATACTTTACTTGCAAACTGGGCTCTTCCCCAAACATATTCTTTAGGATATCTGACCCTAACTGTAAGAATGAGTAAATCGGTGCTCGCTACTCGACTAAGAACAATGTATTCTCTTATGAGTTAAACTTGTTCTCTCTCTGCCGCAAATTGTTTGCTTTTTCATGGGTTGCGCAAATTTTCTACAGTACTTTATGTTATTTTTAATCTATTTTATCCTGCTTAGCTTAAGTCATGGATCACAGCAGGCAATATTTAGATCAAAAGCTCTACATCATGACCAAAGCTGAAAGATCTGTTTCATCGCAGAAGCCTGGTGTAAATAAATGAATAAATAACATAAACATTGCCGCGACCGGGTTTCTAACTCGCATCAGCGCCTACAGATCAGCCTCGCTCTCCAGTGCAAGAGAGCACTTGTTAAACTGCAAAACACTCTCGCTAGTCTTCTTCTTCTTCGTCCGCTTTAGACAAGCGCAAACCCACATGAGGGGACTGGCTAAGATGTGCACTGCACATCGTCGTATTCATGAAGTTCCTTCTGCAGAGCGAACAGATTTTCGAAATTAGCTTAGAGGCTGCGGTGGCTAAGTGGTTTGGGCGCTCGGCTGCTGACCCGTAAGACGAGGGTTCGATCCCGGCCGCGGCGGTTGAATTTGGATGGAGGTGAAACTCTAGAGGCCCGTGTAATGTGCGATTTCAATGCGCGTTGAAGAAGCCCATGTGGTTGAAATTTCTCGAGCACTTCACTACGGTGTCCCTTATAGCCTGAGTCGCTTTGAGACGTTAAATTGCTATAAACCATAATCCAGACGAGCTTAACCTCGATTATAGCTTACTCTGAGACTCATTTTGCCGCCAGACGTTACGACTTCCTGGGAAATGAAAATCGGAGCCCAGTGGGCTACACACATCTTTCACACTCCTACCCAGTTTAAATACAATAAAACACTACCAATTACTTAGCAGGGTAATGCCTGCGGGAAAGCAGACGCCACTAGGGTGTTTTCCATAGACTGTTATTCAAGTTCTCCCAATCCCGCCCTCTGATTAAAGCGTCTAAAAATACTGTTGGTTTTCTTTGCTGCGAAGCAGCGCAGCGACGACAGACAAAAAAGGAGGGAAAACAAAACAAGGCGCCGGAATATGAACTTAGCTTTATTTGGAAAAAAAGTTTGTTTAAGCAAAGCGGTGCTGAACGTGAGTGGGCTACAGAGCACGTGGAAACGTTCAAATACTTTTTTTAAATGTCACTGTTTTGCAAGTCAAGGGGTGCCAATATGCCAATGGTCAATCAAGATTTAACAAAAGTTGTCAATGAAAGTGCATTCGCTCTCATGAAAGTTTAGGGCTGTGCTGCTAACGCACTTCTCTCCAGATTTTATTATCACAAACGCTTCTACGATCTCTAGGTTTGCTTTGTCTCGGTGCCTCAAAAAGACGACATTCCTATCAACCAAATGCGAGCACTCTTTACCAGAAGTGCAATGCTTGGTTAGCTTCCTTAAAGGACGACTAGAGAGGGAGCAGAAAAGCTCCCCTAATCGATCCTTGAAGCGCCAACCAGTCTGGCTATATGTGTGTGGTTTGGTTTCTGGTTTGTGAGCGTTTAACATCCGAAAGAGACTCATACTATGAGGGACGCCGTAATGAAGGGCTCCGGAAATTTCGACCACCTGGGGTTCTTTAACAACCGCTGACATCGCACAGTAAACGGGCCTCTAGAATTTTGCCTCCTTCGCAATCCGGTCGCCGCGGCCGGGATCGAATCGACGTCTTTTTGATCAGGAGCCGAGCGCCATATCCACTGAGAAACCGCGGCGGCTGTGGGTTCTTCCGCAAGACAGCGGAATGCTATAGACTACACCTATGGAGCAGGCTACATAATTTAACAGGTGACAGATACTAGACTCCGCATTGGCGTGTCACGCAATTCTTCCGTGGACCCACGCGCAAACTTGGCAGGGCTTCCTTGGAACAGAAAAAAATTTGGGAGTCGTATCTGGATTTTTTTCAAGCGATGTGCCATTCCATGGACCTAGCACACCATAGTTTAGTTCTGTTTTCCGTACCAAGTATATTTGGCCAGACCTGTGCGTGGGACCACAGAAGAGCTGAGTCACGCGGCAATGCGGGATGCAGTGTTCAGCACTAGTTTAGATATATAACATTCTTCATAGATGTAGATAGAAAGACCAGATGAGTCAGTGCGTCAATTACCGATTACGGGAACATTTCCGTTGCCTCTCAAGTCGGCCGTTCAGGAAGCTAGTTACGCATTGCAATTCATGCGAATAATTCTTTCCGGCCGGTGTTAGATAGGACGGACGTGTCATTCAGGTATGCAGATACGGCGCCCCCAGTACACTAAATTGTGGCTGACGGTAAGCTCTGTTCTTCTGTTCAAGCACAGCCTGAGATGCTGATGGCCCTGCGGCAGATACGCCGGTCATTCCTTGAAAACCCGCTATTCTATCTACTGAGGACAGCTGTCTAGATTAGTCATCTTCAACCTCGCAATCGCAAAGCGCTGTTTTCTGAAGACACTGGGCATACTATAAAACTTACTCGTCGGTAGACACGTCCATTCGCTCCATAACCGGCAATGACAAACTATTGAGGGCGTTGATATTGGAATGGTCCCTGCTTTTGCGGTACTGCAATATATAGATACTATTGCCTAGAAACAAGCAGCAACACTGGATTCTCGAGGCCGTAATCAGTGCTGTGGCTCTGTCTCAATGAAAAAAAACGAGTCTTGTGGTATGTTACTAACAGGAACCGATGTCCGTACAAGTAGTCCTTAAACCGTCAGACGCCGAACACAAGTGGCAATGCTTCTTTTTTTAACTGTGAGTAATTACGCTCCGTCTTGCTGAGCATCCTGGGCCAGAATCCCATGGCGTAGGCAACACCATTCACGTGGTGCGGCAAAACGGGCCCAATGTCTACTGGTGATTCATCGCACTTGAGCGGCAGTGGATTATCAGGGTCGAAGTGAGACAGAAACATGGAAGCCACAATTGCCTGCTTAACTTTCTGAAATGCTTTCTCTTGTTCCTGGTTACATTGCCACTTGACTCCTTAGCAGAAGAGAGCGTATAGCGGAGCTAGCACGTTGTCCAGTTTGCACAAGTACTTGCATATTAAATTATCAGACCTAGAAAACCTCTCAGTTCACTCACCGAATCAGAATTTTGGGTTCAACAACGGCTTCGTATAATCATTCTTTGGTCTCACACCATTCGGGTCGATATGACCGAGAAACATAACCTCCTCTTGCCTAAATTTGCACTTTCCCTTGTTCAGCCGCAGATCGTACTCCCGCAGCCAATGAAGTGCTTTCCTTAGCCTCGATAAGTCGTTACTTTTTTACCGATGATAATGTCACCCAGGTACACCTGGACCCTGGCATATTACCCAACAGCCCGTCAATTCGCATTTGGTATATGACTGAAGCGAAACCTACGCCAAAAGGTAGTCTGTTACAACAAAAGAGACCTGAGTGTTGAGGACTGTTATATTCTTGAGGATCGCAATAGTGATACGATATAGTGAAAAGGCACACAATGCAGCTGCATATGTTGTCGGTTCTTCCAAGCCCTGTCTCAAGCTAGCCTCCAACTTTAACAGCACATTTAGGCTATGTGCACCGAGAAAGCACATGACACCACCCGGAATGCTCTACCATCAACGGTCGCGTCGCAGTTTCATTACGAATGTCGGCAGAAGGGGCGCCACATGAAGGTAGGAAATTTGCGCGTATATATAGAGCAACATGAAGTAGAACATAGTGTGAAGTGGTGGTGCTCGGCTTGGTGTGTGCTTCATGCGGTCGCTTTATGACCGCACCCTAATTTTCTTGCCATCGCTTAGAGTTTGTTAACCATCAGAGTATACACACACACACACGCCGCCGGCTTTTCCCGTAATCGGAGTGTTAATGCTTTTGCATTAAAATTCCACCTTATCCTCGGCTCGAATCCGAGACCGCTGACTCACTGGATCAGCTGATTTACCATGTGGGCCTACAGAAGCTGCTAGCAGCTGGGCTTGAGCAAGAGATGAACAGCTCGAAATGGGAACGGTTTGGCCAACATATTGTATCAGCAGCGTTCTCATTTCTAGTTTCTGATCAATTCCACCGGTCTAACCATACTCTAGCCGCCCGAGTAATACAGTTTATTATATCTACTAACCAGCTAGATGTTGGTCCCGGTTTCTCTGAAATGTCTCTGAAAGGTGCATATCTTCCTCTGTAGCTGTATGGTGGCCCTTGGGTGGATGGTAATGAGTAATTACTTTATAACCCATGAAAGATACGGTAATTCGCAGTTGCACATTTCACGCGGTACTATCAGAACACACTATAGGGTAGGCTGTGGAAATGATTGAATCGTCTCAAGGCCTTCAGAAATGGTAGCGGCTCTGTAGGCGCAGGGTCTGTTTTGATTCCATTTGGGGCTGAATTTTTCGGTAATTTATATTGTCACGGTGTAGAATACGATAAATTGGGCAGTAGCGCAGCGCCTAGGGCTAGGCCCATCGCTATTAAATCATGGTGGTAAACAACAACAAATTGTGCCATAGCCGTCTGTCATATTGTACTCTTCATCCGCTTGCCGTGACATAACATTTGATGAAAGCACTGGGTACTGGGTCCAGCATCGCCGTGCTGGACTTGGGGCTTCGGCATGCTGCCTCTGCCTTGGTCGTCGGGCTTGTGTTCCTTGTCCGCACCGTTCGGCTGCTCCCTATCCCGCGTTCACTGGCAAGTGCAAACACTGTGGGGAGGTGGCTGACACCTACCACATGGTTTGGGCTTGCCAGCGCAACTCAGCTCTCTCCCTCCACCCCAACCCTACCAGAGAGGAATGGGAGGCGGCCCTGCTTGGCTGTTCGGACCTTCAGTCCCAAAAGGCTTTGGTCAAAAGGGCTAAGCTGGCGGCTACGACCAATGGGGTCCCGGAATAAGGACTCCAGGCATTGCGGGGCTCTTTAATGAGCCACACCTCTTTCATCAAATAAAGGCTTTTCACCACCACCACCCCAACCCACCCGACCAGAACCGACCTCATTGTTCGCCACAGCCCCGCGCCCCGTCCTGACCACAAGACACGACAAACTGATCCTAATGACTAGACATCAAGTGACCCGACCGATTCGAGACACGTGAGCATACAGCCCCCCTTGCCTATCCCGTTTGGCCTGCCCATGTACCTCGGCTATCGGCTCAAGCTGTGTGCCGGAAGAAGGCTAGCGCTCATGCGATCATCTCTTCATCTATTTCATCCTGACGGAAAGCTTTTCTCTGCTGTGTTCATCCCTCATGCCACGCCCATCGTAACCTCTCACGCTTCATCGTCACTGCCATTTTTGTGGGTTGTGCGATTGGGACGATCGCTTGGTGGCCCCATGTAGTGTCACGGACTAGAAGACGACCAAGTCGGCAGTGGCGCGGTACGCAGTGCTAGCGCCAGGCTCACTGAATTTAAATTATGCCACAGCTGTTCTTTTCATCGGCTAGCGGTTACGTAGCAATAACATTGGCTAAATCGTTCGGACCCGTTTCATTTCATTTATTTCCCCCCAGGGCCATTAGGCGTTACAGAGAGGAGTGGGAATACATACAAGTACAAAAAACAAAAACTGCAGCTAAAAAATTTGAATAGAGTTACAGCACACACTGGTTTAATATCAATAAGAGCACTAGCAAAACGCAGCATTACACAAAGCAAACGACAAAAGAAAACAGCAGCTAATAAAATAAAACTTACATATAGACGGAGACTTATATAAAATTAGTAAAAGCGTTACGAAAAGCAACAGTATCAGTAATTTCAGCAATATCGTGGGGAACGTGATTCCAGCTGCCACAAGTTCTGGGTATCAATGAATAGTGAAAACATCTCGTGCGACAAGGAGGGATCCAAACTTTGTGGCGGTGATCAATGCGTGCTGAACTATACGATAGTCTTTTTAACAATCTCTCTTTAAGATAAGTATTATGATAAATTTTGTGAAAAGTACATGATGAAGCTATTGACCTGCGATGGGAAAGAAGCGGTAGGGAAAGGTTAGCTTTCATGGCAGTTACACTACTGGTACGATGATAGTTGGAAAGTATGAAACGACAACCCCGGTTTTGAACTGATTCTAAGTCAGAAATGAGAGATTCGACCCCAGGGTTCCACACCGATGAAGCATATTCCAAATTAGAGCGGACCAAAGTTTTGTAAAGTAGTAGTTTTAATGAACTTGGTGCTCAAGAAAAATTTCTGCGAAGGTATCGAAGTATGCGGTTAGCGTTATTTATAATGTCTTCAAGATGAGGTTTCCAAGACAAGTCAGAAGAGACCTGAACACCCAGATATTTATAAGAGGACAGAGTTTCAAGAGTGATGCCATTAATGTAGTAGGTAGAGTGTGTAATAGACAGACGAGAAATGGGCAAATGCTTGCATTTAGTAATGTTTAGCTTCATATTCCACACGTTACACCTATCTAGTACCTTGTTAATATCTTACTGAAGAACAGATGCATCATTATCGTCATTAATTTCGCGGTAAATAACACAGTCATCGGCAAAAAGACAAATGGAAGACGATATAGTAGTTGGTAAGTCGTTTATATAAATGAGAAAGAGGAGGGGCCCAAGAACGTACCCTTGAGGCACACAAGAGCCAACAGGCGAGGAATCTGAATTGACGTTATTTGCTGCAGAAGAACCGACAACTGAGCTAGTTGGTGCATCTTTAAGCCGAGGTAAAAACAGCGCAGCGACGACAGACACAGAGAAGACCGTCTTCTTCTGTCTTCTCTGTGTCTGTCGTCGCTGCGCTGTTTTTACCTCGGCTTAACGTTATTTGCTGTTACGAACTGACTTCGGTTTAAAAGAAAACAATACAACCATGCAAGTAATGTGGAATCGATTTAAGGCTGTTTAGTTTAAGAAAAAGAAGCTCATGTGAAACCTTGTCAAATGCTTTAGAAAAATCTATAAATATAGAATCAGCGGGGGTCCGCGATCTAGAATGCAATGTAAGTCATTTGTGAAGCATATGAGTTGCGTTTCGCATGAAAATGGTTTACGGAAGCCGTGTTTGGCATTACTGAAAAAGCAATTGGATTCAAAAAAGGTAGAAAGATGAGAGTAGATGACATGTTCCATCATTTTACACAGAATGCTGGTGAGCGACACAGGGCTGACGACAGGCAGCGCTCGTCCTGTCGTCAGTGTTTTTTCTTCTCGTGTCCCTGTCTGTTTCCGCGCTGGACTTTTCGAATCTTGTCACACCAACTAACCAAACGGCAATTTTGATTGAACAATGTTTATCGCCAGACTTGTGCAGCGGAATCACCCTCCCAACCTTCCAGTAATTGGGAATACAGCATGTTTCCAGACACTGGTCAAACAGTTTGGCAAGGATCATTGAACTGTACATCTTTGTATTAACCAGAAATTTCGAATTAATATGTTATCGACGCCACAGGAGGAAGGAATCTTAAGGTTTTCAATTATTCTCAGGATGCCAGTTGTATCAAAAAGAATTGGATTCATGGGAAAAGCTTCCAAGACCGGAAACTCCTGATTAGTAAGGCAAACATTGCCAGAAAAAGCAGCAACAGAAACACTATTAGGAACACTAGCGCATTCATTAGGTGAATATGCAATGCCGTCAGAAGACGTAAGTAGTATTGACGAACTATCTTTCTGGTTCACAGTGTTCCAAAACTATCTAGGGTTATTAATCAGCAGAGCAGGCAAAGTACTATTAAAGAAGGAGTCCTTAGCATTTTTCAGAGCTAATTTGTACTCAGCGGCCGCAGAAAGGTAACCGTCCCATCGTTGTTGCGAATTCGATGATTTGGCCGAGCGAAACAAACTCTTTTTTTTATTGGATAGGCATTTTTAAATGTTATTAAATTATGGTGAACGGCTATTACACCGCAAAAGTCTTAGGGGCACTAATGTGGACGTTCAACTGTGTCCCTAAACAATTCCCAGTTAGTGTGGACAGAACGTTATGAAAATTGTGGTAAATAACTGCTTACGAAAAGAGCTAATTCACGATTAATGGCATCATAGTCCGCCCGATTGTAATCTCTAATAGACTTGAAGATGCTCCGGCAATTAGGAGTTTTAATTTTTACACCAAAATGAAGCAAGGGGGGATCACTACGACCAGGTATGTACGGGGTTGAAGGGATAAGATGCGGCGCATTGGTGAACACAAGGTCTAATACATTGGAAGATGATGACGTGACTCGATTTGGTTTAGTAACTAGCTGCGAAAGGTTGAAATCCAAACAGGCTTCCAAAAAGTAATTGAATTGGGTAGAAAAGAGGCGTGGATACGGCGATGTGTTAGCCCACACGATTCTGGGATAACTGAAGTCACCAGCAAGAAGGATTGCCGCACCCGGATAACGTACTGAGATAATGTTAAGAGCATCACGCAAATCTTCAACGAAAGTTGCACACGAAGACGGGGAACGGTAGCATATGCCCAGAATCAGTTTCCTGAAATGAACATGAAGTGCAACCCAAACCAACTCTTAGGTGTTAGAAAGACTTATAGGTGAAGACAATATTATCGGCGATGGCTATTAAAACAACTCATCCACTTCTGTGACCTCTATCAGAACGATAAACAATGTAGCGTTTCTTGCAATCGAACAGTTCTTTGCTCTCTATCATTGCAGAGAGCCACATTTCGGTCAGCAATAGAACATCGGCATCACATGAGTCGATGACAGAGTTTAGATCTTCCCGCTTTAGTATTATGTGTCTGATGTTTGTGAAAAGAATTGAAAGCGGTGTCTTATCTCCAGTCGCCTGTCCATTGCCCCTCCGGTATCTCTATGGTGAAGCGTGTGGTGAGCCAGAAACAGGAGCAGTGCGATAAGGGGCCACTAAAGATCCCGGTGGGCCAGCTAGCTTGAAAATGCTTTCGCGGATAGAGTCAAGGACGTAGGATTTGTTGTTACAATACAGTTTGTTATACCTCAACTTATACTTAAAGTCAGAATCCTTCGCGAACTGCACAAGCTTCTTTCTAGCGACGCGTGTCTGCAAAGAATAATTTTCACTTACAGTGAACTTTTTATTTATAAATTTGGCAGACTGCACTAGGATTTGTTGTTTTGTTTTTAATGACCGGAACTTCACAACAATCGGACGACACTTTTCATCCAAGAACGCACCAATCCTGAGTGTTCGTTCAAACATGTCATTCGTAAGAGCAGGATCAAAGCAGCCTGAAGCAAAGTTCAATAATTTTTCTTCCGTTTCATCCCACGTTTCGGACAAACTGCCGGGTACGCCGAAGAACAGCAGATTATTTCTGCGCTGCCGGTCTTCCAGCTCAGCCTGTCCAAGACGTACCTTGTTATTTTCATTGACAAGCTGATCGGTTAGCTCACGCAAAATCCGCAATTCCCCATGCGCCGCATCGCTGGCGGATGATTTAGATTCGACTGCCGACAGCGTAGCGTCAATATCGGCAATATTTCTAATCATAGATTCCTGATTTAGTTTCATTTCACTTATAGAGGCTATTAAGTGTGATTGCTCTAACTTCATTTTAGCGGTCCTTGAATTAACGCCTTCTAACAGAGTCAACATGTCGTTAATCTGTTTCTGCAGAGAAATATCAACAGCGCTGTCTTTGGACCGCGTGGCAGCGCCAGAGCCCGCCCCAGGGCCAGGGTTAAGCTCAACACTCCCCGACACCAAAAGTAGTTGACGTGAAACATCGAAGTAGTGGGGGCGAGCAAAATCAGCAGCACTCCCGGGCGTGGGAACAGGAGCAGGCACATATTGCTCGATTTCTTAGCAAACATATATTCCTTATTACCAACCTGCGTGAAGAAACGCTGTCCCCACGCCCACTGAAAGGCGCACGCCGCTGCAGCCCGTTTTTATCCAGATGGAAAGGTGATGTCGTGGACGATGCGCAGGACTTGTACGATGGAGCCATAGAGATGCAGGGTTGCCAGAGTTCTCCAATTTCCACGCTGCCAACTTGAACGTCTACAGTCACAGGCGCTGCCGAAATGGCATCAGCCGGTGCCATGGGTCCCGCGCTGAGTTAAAGCATTGCCGTTATCTGCATGAAGAAATGCATTCCGCGAAGCAGCCGCATGACGACGCTGTCCCCACGCCCACAGGCCAGTTCGGCTTAATTTTCGACCACATTTTCACTGCGATTCTGGGATAATAATCTCAGATTGTCCAGGGTGCGAGCCCTAGAATTGCAACTGCTTAGCGAATTGAATCCAAAATACTGAACCTGCTTCGTGCGAAACTTCCGCCTATTATGCGGGAGGGGGAAGATTTAAATCAGTACACTTGAGGCACCTATATGTATATAATAGAGAAGACGCAGGGGCAATCTCTCAACCTATTGTCCAGCAATTTGATGCCTAAATGCTTTTAAAGCCTGCCACGCAAGCCCTTAGAGAACTTTGTCTGGTCAGAGATATCAAGGTACAAAGAGCGGCCAGTTTATCACTGGAGCAGGCGGTAAGCCGCACAAACAGTAAGCGTGCGAGCTATCGCAAGCATGAAGTGTTCTGTTCGCACGGCTATGTTCCTTGCGAAGGTCCTTCGCACTGATGACTCCAAAAACCAAAAGGTAACTTTGGCCACGGCACATCCAGTAATTAGTGATAAGCAACATTACCTCACGTGCACACATTATTTCCTCTTCTCTCCGTACTCCTGTGGCGCCTGGTATAATATGAGTCTTTAGAAATCTGTGCAACGTCTAGGCAGGCATTTTCGCGCCCCGTCACAAAATTGTCACGTAGAAAGAATGATGGTTCAAACTCCTTTATGTATTAAAGCCCCCAGTTCGTGCGCATCCAGGTCCGTTCGCGAAAGTGTTGTTACTACTCCTCAAAACAGGATCAGTGGAGCTTTAGTCTCGAGATTTCCGCGTGAAGCTCACTACAGCAGCGACGTAAAGACATCGGTTGTAGAAATAGATTCGTTGTATGGCTCTTGAAGGTGGCGAGATTGAATTTCTGTGTTAGTTAAGGTAGGTCGGGACAGGGAAACGCGTCTTGCAACGAATGGCCTCACCACTAAGCCATACTCAGTAGCGAGCTCTGAATCTATGTCGAATCTACGTTGATGTGGGGTCGTTTCTCGTGAAAGCCCAAAGCCAGAAGAGAACGAGCAGCATGACCACGACAACAATGGCGAGGAAAATGATGCTGTGTGGTCTAAAGAAGCTGAGGTCCTCGTCCTTGGCGGTCATTTGTTCGGCGGCAACAACCTTGGATTATGCTGTAGACAGAGAAGTCCACGAGATCCTGCGTCTTCTCCTCGGCCGCATGCAATGACCCTGTATGAATGTGCAGTGCCAACTCATTCGCCCACGAAGCGGGCAGAAATATGTTATAGTGCTCAATAAAGGACATCGACTGCAGAGTTTACTCGCTGCAAAGAGAAGAGGAAGAAATCTGCTCTGATGATGCGAAATTTAAAAAAGGACACATCCTAGCACCAATTCTAACTATTACGATTATAAGAGAGCTGAGCAGACAACCGCAGGGGTAGCCTCGTGGTTGGGCATCCGCACCACATGCGAAAAATGCGGCGTGCGATACTCAGTGCTGCCGGGTACATACCGGTGATACAATAGGTGCAAGCTTCCCCTGGCATGGTGCTCGGCTAATTCGGAGGGAAATGGTTGGAAAATAGGTCTTTGAATCCACCTTGAGCAAACGACAATACGTTGTGTCGTGGCGACCTTTGGCCGCAGATGACCTTCCTCCATAAAAAAAACTACCATCAAGAGAGCTGAAGAGACCAAATGTAGCATTGCTTGCTGCCCGTAGCAATCCTTGAAAAATATCTCTGGTGGACTAGCACTGCTAGGTGCGGAATTTTGCGCGAAAAGCTCTTCTCGCATGCAAAGCTGAATGTGAGATGACGCTGGAATTTGAGCTCTAACTGGAGGCTCGCCGCAGGTGTAGCAGTGACGTCATACCACGTGTCTTGTCGCAGCTGTAACAGCTCGTTCCGCCGCTGCACTGACCGCTCGCTCTCGCCACTTGTATCAGGTGAATAACCACGTGATTTGATCTTGCTGAACAAAGGCCAGCGCTGGATGCCTAGACACCGTGGGGAGAAAGAGGATCTGTTAAAGACGACGTCGTCTTTTCGGCGGACACGGTTGTTGCCACACGCATCTGTTCTTTCAATCTTTTCAAAACCCCCCAACATCTCTCTGGATATATGATTACATATTAAATGTTTTCAGCACCACCACCCTTATCTTACAACTCTCCTGTTTTCACGCAGCAGCGAGTGTGGCTCTGCACGAGCCAGTGGGCAGGCCCGTGCACTTTCCTTGTCATCCTTCCTTCAGTAGCAACAACAACAACGAAAGCACAGAGACATCGCCAGAACCGGTTACCGGGACGAGTTCTTCCTTCGACTGAGCAATGGAGGCGCCGGGCTGCTTCTAGTGATTCCTGTGACAGAGAGCACCACGAAGCCGCGTCGGCTACAGATAAGCCCCGAAAGCGGGCTTGACGAGTATACGAAACAGATTAAGAAGGGCAGGTACGTCCGGAGAAGCAGTGGCACAGACAAGAAGAGTATCTCAAGTGGGAAAGGGCAGCAGATGCTGCAAACTTCTCCGCGTCGACATTGGTCAGAGATTCGGTTGTCTTTCGCTCTGTATAACCTGGCTTTGCCGAGTTCAGCTACAGCCATTTTTCTGCAAGTGGACATCACCGCCACGCACCTGAAAGCGCGATTGAGTTGTCCACTTGAAATGAGAGTAGTCATGCGAATTTACTTTCCTCAAAACCAACCTCCTTCTTCTTTGTTCACGCCAACACCAATGAACCTATTCAAATAGTTTAAAATTGCTTTTAAGGAAAGCAAATGGCACAGCAACGGTCTCATGTATCTCGGTGGACACCGGAAACACGTTGTACGGCAGGGATGAATGAGGGAGTGAAAGAAGTGAGGAAGAAAGGAAAAGGTGCCGTAGTGGAGGTGTCCAGAATAATTTCGTCTACCTTAGGATCTTCAAGGTGCACTGACAGCCCACACAGCACACGGGCGCGTTTTAGCATTTTGCATCCATCGAAATGAGGCCACCGCGCTCGGGTTCTAACCTGGGTACTTCGTTTAAGCAGCCGAGCGCCCTAACCACTGAGCCACCGCGCATGGTCGGGCTGTTGATCCTCTGCCGTGTTTCTGCCAGATTGTTGTGAATGCAAAAGCAAGCAGGGCACATCTCTGTCACTAACGTCACATAGATGAAAGCGCGATAGATTTGTCGATTGACTCAGGAAGCCAGATATGCGTGTTTCCTTTCTTTTCCTGGGTTCTGCACACAGATGGAACCTGATGACGACGTTCAATGCCCAGGCGGTGACCACGTGAACTTTGTTATTGGCGGCGGGAGCCCTAATGTTTTACAATTGGAGAGGTGGGGTGGCTCCTCGTCGTGAGTGGTACCGGCAGCCCGTGTCTGACGGCGCCCCTCTCCGCCCAATGCACCAGCCTTAGTTGCGAGGCCGGGTTGGAGCTAGAGACCACGACCTCCCACCCCTCTGAGTCCGCAAGAGCCCAATGGGCTGTGATAGCAGTGGTCAGCAGTTGAACATAATGTGGTCGAGTGTGGCTCTCGCGGCCCGCAGAGGAAACATTCGAGGGTTTGAGTAGATGGGAAGAAAAGCGGAAAAAGCAGTCTGGAGGGAAAAGTGCGAGCCTGGAGATGTTGCCGTGTCGTCTGTTGCTGTTCTGTCAGCGATGTGTGTGGCAGGGGGTAAAGTAGGCGTTCTTCGCGGTAGTGTAGCGTGATGCCGTGATATGTCATCAGCCAATATCTCGCAACACTTGCTGTTGGGCTAGTTGGTTATCCATCAAGTCCGAAGGACCAGCGCACAAAAACAACGGACAGAGTAGAAGAAGAACGACGTAGACAGAAGCGCTTCTGTGTACGTCATCCTTCTTCTACTCTGTCCGTTGTTTTTGTGCGCTGGTCCTTCGGACTTATGAATATCTCGCGCTGCCTGGGTCTTCGGTACGCGCCGATTGGTTGACGTACGCTCAAGTAGCAGAATCGCAGTAGTAGTAGCCAGTAGGATGATTAGACAGGATCTCTGCAGCTCTCTCAAGATACGAGCGATCTGAAGAAGCTCCAGAGCACAAAGGCTTGTATGCACACAGCCGGAATAGAGCAGGCAGTGCTATCAAAAGTAATCAATTAGCGTAAGGTAACCGATACAAGGAGGTATAGGTTGAGAATCGAGCATGCACTAAAAAATGCAGATAGACATAAAGCGGTCAAGAAGACGTTACGAATTGCAGAAATCAGATGTAGGCTGTAAAAGAAAAGAGGGCAGTGGTATTAATGATATGTACCACATAAGAGAAGTTCAGACAAAGAAAAACATGTGCCAGTGGAAATCGTGAAGAACTGGACTTGGGCAGCGTATGTAATGCGAAGGCAGGACAACAGATATTTGTGAAGGGTAGGTTTAATAAATTCAAAGAGAAGGCGCGTAGAGTAGGAGTCGGCAGAGGATTAGGTGGGGAAATGAGATTAAGAAGTTTTTTTGGATAAGGTGGCTATGGCTGGCACAAGGCAGAGTTCAATGTAGGGGTTTGGTCAAGATTTAGTCCTAGGCTGGTGATGATGGTTTTTCTCTCTTAAAAGCCGTGTAAAGTATTCTAAATTAGAAGCTGTTATTTGAAATACAATTTCCTCTATATCGGTTTTTCCGAACCATTCGTGTGCGCCCCTTTAGGCTAGAACGATGTTTGTCTAACCATAAACTGCCTAGCCTGCACCCCTCTGCCTGTGCAGCTTAAAAACGAGAGTTTCAGAACAAGTGAGATTTTACCATTAGTGGAGGTTCGAAAATTCATTATCACTATATGTAAAATCTCGCTTATAAAACAAGACAGTTTCAGAACAAGTGAGAATTTACCAATATGCGTTGTTCTAAAATTCGCGATCAATATTAATAGGCTCGGTAAACTACCCACTTCAGCATACATATAGTCGCAGGTTCTTAAACATGCGTACGGATGCAAAGGCGCCACAGGTATGCGGCAGAGGCCTGCGGAGCGACATGTACGCTTAGCGAAAATGGGTCCAAACAGGCCAAATACATCGTGTTTGCACTACCTCTGACTAGTAGGAAGTTGCAGCAGTTCATTTTTATTTTACCGTGAGTAGGAACGTGTCCTCTTGCTAAAGCCTAAAACAGTAATGCAGTTTTTCAAGCTGAAAAAAACACCTACATAACGTCATATCAATACTACGGGATCCTGTATCCTTGTTGCACAGATGTGCCGCCTCTGTAAGAGCGGAAAAAATGTTTTGATCTTGAAATTGGAGCAAAGTACTTTTAGTTGATTTCCCAAGCTTGATAACCATGCCTTATTTATGTGAAAAATGGACTTAGAGTTCAAAACATCGCCTTTATTTGAACTCCTCAAGTGCTATTAGAAGAGGTAGAATGTGTCATATAAGCTTGAAATGCATTTATTCTTATAAAATGGTTAAATACGCCACCATCTATCAATCCCTCGACACCAAAGTTGGCAACTCTCTTAGTCGAGGAAATGAGTTATTGCTAACACGTTCTTTGTTTCTTGCATAGACAGCACTAGGGCGGATGCTACAGCGTCTCATGGAAGGAAATAACGAATGAATTTACTGACCTCAGTGCAATACATTCGCCAACGTCACTTTAAGATCGAGTGTTGCAAGGAAGAAGCCAAAAAACAGGAAACTTCAACACGTCGACACGGAAAGAACGGTCTCAGATTGCTCTTTTTTTGCTGTATCTAAAGTTAAACCTTGATAAAACATCACCTGTGAGCCATTCCGTTCAATAAATCTGTCATCGCGTCAGTACATTACTTATTTTCCGCAATTTTCTTGGCACGCAGTAGACAGTAGAGAAAAAGAAACGGCGGAAATTCCATGTTCTTTGATGACGCGTGTCTGGATCGCAGCGCGTGTACTTTTAAAGTACATGACACAGTGCACTGATGGCAGGAAGCGCGCTTAAATTTCGCACAGCTGCTCTCGGCTGGATCGGCGCAGCTGGACGAAAGTGAGACAGAACAATGCGACCCAGACCAGATGCGCTGCTTCTCCCGACGTGCTTTAGGATTAGGAATTCTGCTGACACAGCATTGAGCGTAAACTTTGCTGGAATAGTCAATGACGAGCCAAAGCACACACGAGGGGAGAAAACAAGACAAGTCCTCCCTGAAAATCACCATTCCTTCATACCAAGGCGCACAGGTAAAGTACGCAATAAGCATGTTTCCCTCTGCGAGTGAAACTTCGCGTAAATCGCGAAATTCGAAGAGTGAGCCGAAGCACTAAGCACGAAAAACTTGGCTCGTGTGCTGTAGCATCGCGCTCATGCTACAGCTGCCCGTTCTAGGAGTCGAACTGCAGACCACGAACGCATAGTCGGGCGGATGTTCACAGGAATGTTGATTTTTTCCCCTCTGATTTTATCTAGCGTGCGCGGTAAAAATTCCGCGGTAAATTATGAACCGAGAAGACAATAGACAGCACGTTTTTTAAAGCCACATTATCCCAACTGCAATTAGCCAGAAATTGCTCATACCAACTATGAGATCTATGGCATGTAATGTGTAAAGAATACCTCTGCATAATTAACACCTGCGCGTGCATAGGGAACACAGAGATGTAATGAATTTGGGCACAACTATAGATGCATTGCGTCTTACTTTGGTCTGAGCACAGAGAAGCGCTTGAATGAAATTTGATGACTGCGGAAGGACACGCACAAAAAAGAGAACGAAAAACGCAGGGGCTAACTGTCTATTTGTCAACTGATTGTGAACTATTACACAAGTGACTATTAAGAAGTTGACAGTCAGCGCCCGTGTTGGTCACTCTTTCGGTCGTCCGGGCCTTTGCGCTGTATTCAGGTTCAAAGCATGAAGCATGTAGCCAGCCTTCTTGATTGGGCTCGAGCCCTGCACTCCTACAAATATTGAGAGCAGGTTTTAGTGCACAATGCGGGCTTCTTCGCTTAACCATGAAAATGTCGACTTATTCTTTTTGTTTCTATCGCTGCCACTACGTTCCACATGACGTGAACATCGAACACTAGCATCAGAATTAGCTTCTTCTACATCTTACCGAATCTTTTGCAGTCAGGTTTGCTGGATTCCAGCGAAGGAGCAATATTGCAAGTCAGATATTGCAGAGCGCATGATGTTTAGCTAGTCGTTATCATTATGCATGTGCACCAGCCCCTCGCATAATATAACTTTCCCGAAGTTACACGTGTCACTATACCACCGTTTAGTCACGAGGCGTTGGCTACGAGGACCAGAATGATGCAGCTATTCAGTTATTCCCAGAAAAGCAGCACTGTCGTGCGTTTGCTTCTCCGTCTTTCAAGGCCGCACTTAATAGACTATGTGCTCTCAAGCGGCACGCGTCGGGCGCCTTATTTGCTGCCCTACGATGCCTCTCTTTTTTCTCCCTCCACATAACTCCTTCCTATGGGTCCCACATTCGTGGAATGTAGCACATCCTGGTTTGACAACGAAGCTACGATTCCAGTTTTGGTTCATGGTATTCTTACACATTGTGCCGAAACACGTGAACGCAGCCATTAGCACAGATAAGAGGAAAGCTCATGCGTAAATCCGAAACTGTACACGGAAACTTCTACATTCCGTGTCTTCCACTATATCCGCACTGGTCTACTTGCGTTTCATTAGCGCTTGGCTTGTCGGATATTTATTAATTCTCGCAAAATCACCGTACACAGAGTGATCCCTTAGTCTCCTCTCACAGGTATTGAGCTCCTTGGCAGTGCCCAGTTGATCTATGCAATTGTGTGCAGCTGCCATTGGTGCTACACTGCTTTTACAGCGCGTGTTAATGGCACCATGTATTATTGTCTTTGTTCTTGCTACCACTCTTTTGACCGGCGGATTTACTTTGCGCTCCTCTCCATGGCGCTCTCTCGCAAAGAAGGAGAGGAAGGATGTCGAATAATAGTCCGATACTGAGATGCAGTGCATGCGATATTCCGCCTATACTGGTTAGACAGGCCGCGAATGAGGCCCTCAGTATTCGCACACAAGGCAATTGCGGTGCCTATCTTCGACAAGTGCACTGTCGAACGCATGAAGGGTTTCAAGGTGACATCGAACGATATATCTCTGAACTGAGGATTTAGGATGGTCTAATCTCTCCGTGACACGAAACGGAGCGAGTAGTGGCAAAGTTATCCGCTAGGAAGGCATGTATTTCTAGGTGCTATCATGACACAAGCACGGCACGCAGCTGTGCCAGGAATGGTGACGTGTGTTCTTATAAACTGTCACCACTTTACAGCACTATCCGGCAGCAGTATCAAGGATAGTCTCGTTGGTGTAGCCAGCAACCAACTCAGCCTTAAATTTATTTTTTTCCCGGCGTACAATGTCACTTTGATTTAAGCAGTGAATCAATAGAAAGACTAACAGTCTCATTGTAGTGGAAGTTTTCAGTATCGTATTTATTAGAACCGTATAAATATCAACCGTATACATATCCAAATATTTAGCACCATACGCGATCGGTTGTGGAACCTGTACTTCTTTGTCTACGTGCCTTCGTGGACACATAATAAAGTTGTTGACGGCACCAACGACGTATTGAAACCACACACTCTTCAGAAACTCAAGTGAACGTTATCAATGTAGGATGGCTGCTAGATATCCGATGGCGAACGGGTTGGGGTGGAAAGCGGCGGTGCCAATAACAGCCGCCCTGATTATTCCTGCGACGGTGAGAGAAGTGCTTGTGCGCTTATGGGTTGACTCTCGAGCAGTTGCGTGTTTCTGAGGATGACACATTTCCAACTGCTAATTCGTTCCATCGATTTTAAATTTCCCTCGTAAATGAAAAACTGAAAGATAGGAGGGCAAACAAACTGAACGAATTTTGCATGCGGAGACCTTTTAGCTTAGACCGAATTCGTTAAGCTTGGTCCGCTGAAGTTTCAGGCGTAGTTTGAACAAATGTGGCAACTAGGTCCTGCTGGCGAGACTGATGGCGCCTGAAAAATCTGAGAGCAGTCGCTCCGGTTTTAGAATGCTCGAAATGGCATCCAGGCGTCTCGAATCATTTGTTATGAGATGATATTAAGTACGCAAGTCAATATTATGTTTAATACTCTTCCAAATCCATATAGTGGGCTATGCGGTAATTGTTGAGGGTACCATAGTGATTTCAACTGCCTGGCATTCTTGACTGCGAAACAAATTTTCACCGCAGGTCTCTATCTCAATATCATCACTGCTCAAATGATACCGTCGCTTTCTAGTATGGAAGACTTAAATACTTGGGAAATAGGAGACTCTCATACGGAGTCAGACGCCTTGTCGGGAAAGTATACTCGATTGATACAGTGTTAACAGCTGAGAAAATCCTAGGTTGTTTCTCTGAAGGGATATTTTTGTACAGACGTGACCACAGCTTGATAGAATTTTCACGCGCCGTACTGCGAGACAAATGAAGGAACATCTTAATGTTCTTGCCACTTAGGGCCGGCGCCTCTGCTTCTCTCGTTCTACAGGTATGCGAAAGGATGTTCTGAGCGAAAGGATTTTCTGTTCGAAACCAAAACCGTTTAAAAATATTGCAACGTTGGCTACGCAGAGCTCAGCACAAGTGCTATCGATTTTTTGCTTGCCAGGCACATTTAGGGTACAGGAACAGAAATCATTCCTTCACAAGCAAATTTCCTTCAAAAAATTGCAATTGATTAGGAACGAGCGTACTCTTAAGTCCACGTTAGCATGCGCCAATCATTTCGCGAAACCGAATCTTTAATTGTTGGTGTAATTATCTGCCATGAGTTTATTTGCCTGTGTATTATATTTACACAAAAAGTCTCTAGGTGTGACCCCTGGGTAGGGAGGGGAGGTGTAACCCTAATGCTGAAAAAGCTTACATATGGCTGGTGGTAATACCTACACCTACATTAAATTCGTTCTAACCGAATTACATTTCAGCTACTTCTTTGTTCATATGTAGGAAATATCACCCACACTGAAGTGATGTCACTTCAGCAGGAACAAATTTATTAGAAGGAAAGAGGATAACTATGCTAACGGGCAGGCTTAGGAAAACCTACGAAAGCAGTGAAGTAGCCTTGACAGCACGCATTGGGATTGTGCGCTAAATCGATGGTCTGTGAAAGCGGGCGAGGATTTAGGTGTCTTAGGTGTCTTTAAACAAAAACTGCTTGTATCTCTAACTTAAAGTGAGCGTGCTGCTTTGAGGCCCCAGCTGTAAGAAACAAGCTATGCGGAAGCATGACATGGTGGATGCGGTTGTCCTGACGCGCAATCAGAATTGCTGTAGGGGACGAAAAACTTACAAATAACCGGAAAAGAGTGTGTTGACCTTGTTTCGAATTTATTGCCTATTTCCGGTGCTTTGGTACAGCGCCAACTGATCTGGATGCGTATTCTCTTTTATCATCGGTGTCTGCAACAAAGCAGGTCGCTTTCCTATTACACAGCGGGACTGACGTAAAACAACCCTGGGAAAGTGCTCGACGTGGCATTTAATGTTTTACCTTTTCATGTTGTTTGACTGACCACCCAAAAGAGGTATTTGACCGGAATTGTATCATAAGGCAGTGTGGTGCAGTGACCCTGCATGAATATGCTTCATTTTAGAATCCCAGCTCTCAAATGGCCACTGACGCACATGTCCTGTCCGGCCGCCTGGCTGTCGTGATCGGCGGCGGAGGCGGAATTGGTGGCGCTGTCTGTCAGCTGCTTGCAGAAAAGGGAGCCTGCGTCGTCGCTGCCGGACGCCGATTGGAAACGGTTGCCGCTGTAGCTGCATCGTTACCAGGTAATAGACGGTGCATTACCATGGGCGGTCGCTTCTTTGATTCAGATATTGTTGGGAATTCATATATCGCTCCTTATTAATACAATGAAATATTATTTCTATTCCATTGCACATACTTTAAATAAAAAAATGGCAATTAGTAGACAATTCCGTAAAGCCTACTCTGTCTTTTGTGCACAAAAAGGAACCGCTTTCATAAAGCATCTAAAGAAGTTCAGAAATTTTACCTGTAAACACAAGGGATGGCCGAAAAAACGGCAAATGGATCTCGATATCTTTTATTTTCATTCAAATTTGAAAACCACGTAAAAAAATTAGCATTAATTGATTACTTAAATCAAGCTGTGAGAAAAGAATATATTAAACAACCTGCTGTCGCGCTGAGTGTTTTATCAGACATCCTTTACTGCGATAGTCAGTTAAAATAAAGGAGCGCCGAAAGATCCGGGTTTGAACCTGGCCGCGGCTGTCGAATTTTGATGGAGGCGAATTTCTTGACGCCCGTCTAATCTGCGATGTCAGTGAATGTTAAAGAAGTTTAGGTGGTCGAATTTTCCGCACCCCTTCACTACAGCGTCCCTCATAGCACGAATAGTTTTGGGACGTTAAACGTATGCAAACCACAAAAAAGTAGCGCAAGAGCGGCAAGAAGAGTGTGCATTTCTGTGAGTCAAAACAATCAAGACTGGGCGTAGCCCGCTTCCCTAAAGAGCTGCGAGGTCGCTGTGCACAGAAAAGCATACACAGCCAGTGCATTCCATTATGTTCGTCAACTTTCCATGTTATGAATTCTGTTGCTTAATAATCAATGATCATTCCTATTTTCGCGCTTCATAGGAATAGAAATTGTTTGGAGACTATCTGGTAGACCTAGAAAGCAGGCGAGTAACTGTGATAAGGGCTTGGCAAAGTGAGGGGCGTTCCACGCAAGTGAATAAAGTGGTGGAACGGCTGGTTCTGGTATGAATTGGAGAAGCACACGCCGCAAAGCCGTGCAGCCATACTCCAAGAAGTTTTCAACAAGGAGTGAGCAAGGATATTGTTTGTCTCACATCAGCTGAGGGCGTCCGTGAATTTCCTAATACGAGCTGGTTTGTGCGAATGAGAGCATATATTTCTTGCTTCCCTTAACTTGAAGGCATTAAGAAATAAGGTTTTTACACTTTTGTCTTTAGGTTAATAGGAGTATGAATGAGATTTCGCCGCTCTTTAGCTAATGGCGTATCGAAGGTTATTCATCAGCACATCACATCCGGCTGAAGGTGTGGTTAATTGCAGGGAAGCTATAGAACTGCATTCCTATTTAACAGCTGTCGGCAGCAGTTGCGGAGCTCTTTGTGCAGCTCCAAGTTCAATGCATAGTTGCTTGGACTTTTGTAACTTCCATCCTTATCTTTATTCCAAAAAGTCCCACATATTATAATGTCTTCGGATGCTTCTGCTTGTACTCTGTCTGCGATACCGCCCCGAGTCTCATATTTTCCGAATGTTCAAACTGAAAGCTGCATGGAGACGACGAATGCATTTCGTTATGAGACTAAGTTGGTTTATAGTTCGAAGCTAGAAACGTAGAGGCTACCGAAAATGGTTCAGCTTAATTTGAGTAGCGCAGAGCGAGCTATGGAAATTAAATTGATGGGTGTAACGTGAAGTGACCGGAAGAGGGCAGAGAGGGTAAGGAAACAGAAGTGGGTTATTGTCATCCAGGTCAATATCAAGAGAAAATGGTTTTGAGCGGAGCATGTAATTTAAAGACAAGAAAGTAATTTTAATTAAAGTTAACAGACTGAATTCTGAACGAAGGTTAGCTTAGATGAGAACGGCAGAAAGTTTGGAGGGCCTGTCCTGTGCCGCAGCTGGCACAGTAAAGTGTTAAATTGAAATATATGGGACAGATTTTTGTCCTGCAGTGGTAATAACTAGGCTGATGATGATAAATTCACCTTGGCTGATAAAGGTAAAACCTGTCTTCTTCTTTGATGTCCAAGCAGTTTGAAAAACGCCGTGTAGTGATGTTCGTCCTAATGTCTTCCAATCGCACTTATCCTCTGGCTTTGTTCTTTCTCCAATAAAAATGGAGTATCAACACAGTCATACAGGAACACCATTTCCAGAGTTTACTGACAAGCAGCCGAAATTGCTGAAACTGATTCGCAACGGATACTGCAGCGCAATATTGCAACATCAGTTCAACGCAAATTTCCCTGGTTAAGCGAGAACTGAATCAGTTCGCATTAGCAGGGTACTCTAAGCAATAGCAAGTCCTGAAGACCTAGAAAGTTTAGTTACCTAAGGGCATCATGCCAGAATAGGATTTTCGCCTCACTCGTTCCCTCTTCCTCTTTACATCTCTTCAACCCACTAACACAGCACAGAATAGCCATCTTTGACATCATTTTGACTAACTTTTCTGCTTTCTGTCTGCCTCTATTCTTCTCTCTTCGTTGCGTATTTGGGAAGGTGTCGTGTGAATAATTTTGATCATAAAATAAGTCTTTTTTGAACTAGTTTCTTAAAAAGTAAAAAGAATTTCTCAGTGGAAAAAGATATATCAGAAGTGTTTATCGCTAAGCCAGCAGTTATCAAAAAAGTTTTCCCTGTCAGTGTGTCTACCAAAAAAAAAAACCTGAAAGGAAGAACACATTACTAGTAGTTTAGATTATTATCATGGGGGCTTGCATAGTACTTCCTAGTTTATGCGAGAAGCATTTAGCAGGAGCACTGGTTCTAAGTGTAAGCAAAATAATCAACTGAAATTAGAATACTGCTGAATGAACTTCCAAAAATGAGATAATTCTTTAAAACTGCCAAGCAACCAAGCTGCCGAAAACTTTTCATCGCGCTCCTTCATGGCTCCTTGTGTGTTGACGGTGCCGAATTAAACGCCACACAAGCTAAAAGGCAGGACTGCGCGAATGGGACAAGACAGGAGAAAGAAGAACGGAAACGATAACACAAGCGCATTGACGTACTTGTGTTTTAAGCAGTACGCCAAGACACGGGACCGACAGTTGGTCACAGCGACGAGGCCTACACACGACTACGCAGCATCATGCTTCGTTTCTACACACGAAGCAAAGCACAGGGTATAAGAAATACGGTGCAGTAGAATGTTCGTGCTGGCTGGTTGGTTAATTCCAGATTAAAGGTAGAGTGAAAGAGATTTTGTGCTGTTTTATCTCTTACCTTTAATCTGGAATGAACCAACTAGCCCACAAGAACGTTCCAAAACTTCACATTTATCACATTTGTGATGCTACGTTGTCATGTGTGAGCCTCAGTCCTGACACCACCTGTCAGTCCCGTGTCCTAGCGTGCTGCTTGAAACGCAAGATAGTTCCTCCACACCAGCGTCTGCACTTGAACATTACGAAAAATGTGGTGCCTGGCATCACGAATCCTCGGAAGTGTTGCTTGGAATCTAATTCAGTGCAACTAATAATTTACATGGCTGCACGACTTGTGGTCGCACTCGTCGATAAGTAAGGAAAAGCAAGCAGTTATTTCTTTAGAATTCTTAGTGGGCTTTATAGTTTAGTGGAGGTCAAGACACGCTTTTTTTGCAGAGAGCAGAATATATAAGTGAGCGAATAATATAAATGGTAGTACGCAGTGCTTGTTGCCGTAATTGTTGAGCAAATACGAAACCATACGGTATCGCTCAAAATATATTACAAGGAAAAGAAAAGGTAAGATACATACACGGAAAAAACGGCGTGTCGGTTTTGTTTTGTTTCCCTCCGCAAGTCGCCTGTTCTGGTAGTGGAGGATAATACTGAAATACACATGAAGGTGAATGTACAGCGGCGATTTGTATTTAGGATCACCTATGGCACAGTTTAGTTCAACAAGCATCGATGACATCTTAAAAATGCTAGATTTACAGTTCAAATGGGTTACATTTTCGCACCGTTTATATATCTTAAACTCACGCAAAAAAAATAGAGGGCGATGATTCAAAGGGCAATAAAATATCTGCAGAAAATTGCATTGTTAGGTTGAATCTAGTGTGAACAGAATAACCAGACAATTGCCAACCAGAGTTCACTAGTACACAATGGAGTGACTTGCCAGTTAGCCGTGCTAGCGCATACTTTTTGCGATTATTATAGAAGATACTGTATTCATAAAGCTCCTAATGACAATCTCTAATTTACTTGCTGATCTTGTAACATAAACTTCATGACTGCAAAAATATTTATTAGGATATCACTATTCAAAAAAGTTAAGTAACGCAACAGCGCAAAAGCTGTTTCACCTTTCTGAAAATGAAACAGAGGGATATAACGCCCGCTGAGAATATAAAAGAATGCTTTCCATCACGAAGACACACAAAAGAAAAGCTGTTCTCTTTTCTTGTTTCAACACAATATATGATTTCTAAGGATCAGTCAGCTAAGTTTTCCGGAGCAGAACGTAGTGCAGCACATTTCAATGACCTGGAGGATTTCAAACTATTTTGTTCTCGCTTGAGATTTCCTGATCTTTCTTGACGTAGATTGTCGCAGAATGCAACATACTGTATTCTTTTTTAGTTTCCTCTTCTTATTGGAAGCAGGAAGTGGCGCAGGAAAGCTGCAGCGCATAAAGACGTAGGCTTTCGGGGTTAAAGAGGTTCTGCTTTGTTCTCTTTCTTCGTATGAAGAATTTACTAAAAAGGCCTAAAGCAAGCTTATTATTCTATTGCACAGCTAAAAGCAAACGAAACAGCCATTGCAGTTTTCCAGACATCTTCAATTTCGAGTTTCGTTACAAGCTGTGCTGTGTAATCGCAAAAATTTGCACGCGTTGCAATGTTGTACTGTTGATATTTAAACGAACCGGTAGTACATGCTTGAGCACAGCGTAATGTAGGTTGGTGTAGAAGATATGAAGCAGTTAATCGTGAAACATGGCACGCAACAAATGCGGATATTGGCGGCGCCTTAAGCAATGTCCGCACACTCTCAAGAGTTGACACCTAAAGTAGATACTCAAATGCTCGCCATCAATTTCGGACCGCATTTGTTATTGCTTATAAACGTTATTTATAATTAATGAAGTGTTTTGCTTTCTGGCTAGAGTAGAGCCCCTAGTGCAACTAACCTGAAATCTTGTCTTGCGCTTTAATGTCTGAAACCTAGTTATAAATATTCCAGTTTCCTCAATGCACTGCACGAGATCATTTTTACAAAGAATGATATGGTTGTAGACGACTTGGCATGAGAACATTGTCATAGGTGTGGGAAGAAAACACATGGCGGTAGAAGAAGACACAACTGTGCTGTCCCCTTCCACCGTCCCGTGTTTTTTTCGTGGTGCCTTCCATTCATAACATTTAAAGTGGAGTACATCATGCTCTGAAATCTTGGATCTCTCATAGAGATGAGCTTTTTGCTTGCGCTTTCTTTAAACTAAATTATAAATATAAACCAATTTTTGTTTCCATATAATGATATGAAGGAGGTCAAGAGAAAAAAATCAGCATGGGGGCAGCTGGAGGAACCGTTCATCACCTTTACAAACCACAGCACTGGAGCCACTGGGCGCAATAGCTCTCGGGCGAGGATGGAAATGTATTTTTATGTAGCTTTTCAAAACATGCAGAGTAATAACGCTGATGCTTTTATCTTATGAGAAGGAGCTTTACACTTGATTGAGGGATTTACTTATGATTGATTTTTTTTATACGTCACTAAATGTCTTTCTCTAGCGTAGTCATTCGCTGCGTTCTCACGTGGCTTAGGTTCTACTTGCCCTGTTTATGTTCTTTTTCTAGGTTCCCGAGGTAGGTTCCTGTCTTATGCAACGCGTTTCAAAGTTCGTGGACTCTCATTTTCAGGAGTGCAAAGAGCAGCAGTAAAATTCATCGCTTTCGCATGAATATTTTTTATATCGGTCCATTATGCAGTAAATGGAAGAAATGGAAGATTTTTAGGAAGAAATGTACTTGGAGGGTGCTTTGAAAATCCATCGATGCGCGTCTTCAGTAAGAGGTGCTCTTGAGTTACAAAGTTGCGAACCCTTTCTTCGTAAATTTAATAGCTCTTTTGAAGAACCCTTTTAGAAAGGGTTATCGTTTGCGGCTCTGGCGAACATATACACCTGTCATCAGGGGTTACTATTAAGAAATATCTGAAATAACCAGGGTTTTTTAGAAATAAATACGCAACAATTAGTAATTACATTTTCTATATAAGTTTCGCAAAGGTTGTTGAACTGAATTTTATGACTGGTTTCCGAAAGCTGTGATCTTTAAAATTTTTGAAAACAAAACTATTGCCTAGAATATTGCTTAAGTTCCGTAAGTTAATGAATTTTCTTAATCGGATTGGAAATTTTAGAAAGATAAAGGAAAATAAAAAAATGGTCTCAGAGTATGTATTCTTAGATAGCTATTTAGGTTAAAGAAAACAGGCAGTCTTTTTGTGATTATGCGATAAAGCGTGGTGTTTACGCAGCCTCTTTCTTACTGCATATCACAAGCAGCACAAGTAATTGGACCAACATCGGAACTGTATTGGCAAAGCTGGCCCTACAAAGGACCAGGATGGGACTATCCTGCTGCAATGTTGGGCCGATGACCTGTGCTGCTTGGGATATGTCGTTCACACAGTAACCAAGCATAGTTACATATATGTTTGCAATGACGAGACAAGGTTATTTATCTGCGGTAGCTCCTTTGACGACCCGGTAAACAGAGGAACCTTCGTCTCAAACGCGCACAAGTGTGGCCCCAGACATTTGCTATAGCGATTAAAACTGCTATTACTACAAAAAGCAATGCAAAAGGCTGTACTTTAACAAGAGAACATTGGTTGCCTAGGAAGGAGAGAAAGAAAAAGAAATCCTTAACCACTGTCGGCTCCCTCCCGGATCTCTATTCACATTTCTCAACGGCACTGTATCGACTTTGCTCAGTTTTCGATATTTTTCAACAATTTAATGACGACAGGAAATTGTTTATACAAAAGTAACACAAATAAGAATATGTAAATATCGCAAGTTGTACACAACTATAAAAATTATATCTACTGAAAGAGAAAAATGCAGAAAAAATAGCAATATAAAAGAGTGTTTAATACATTCAGATATAATTTATGGCTGTATTTAGCCCTCCCCCCACCCAAAAAAGAAACGAAATTGTGGCTACAGAAGGTGTTGTTTTATACCCTTGCACTTAACCAGAGTTTATAATAAACTTATTGACGCTATCGGCATTATTCAAGAAATCGTGGATCTGACATGATCCCTCTACTGCATACTGTCTCATTCGTGTCGCCAACAGCTAAGAATCTCCGTGCATTGCCTGCAGTCCGAGAGGGCTGTCCCAGCCACCAGGCAGTGCAAGTGGACGTCAGTGATGCAGCTTCGGTAGAGTGGCTCTTCGATGCTGTCAAGGGTTTCAGCCAAGTGGCGGCAAGCATCGTTGTTAACTGTGCCGGTTTCGCCGACCCGAAAATGCCGACCGCTGTCGATATCAGTGAGGACATCTTCGACAAAACAGTGGCCGTGAATTTCAAGGTGAGGATCCAGGGCCTGTTTCTGTTCCAGATCGTAATTGCCGGTCGAGCTAATTCTTCTGGAATATCACAGGCCTCTCCTATTGCGGTCAAACCCAGCTACGCCTGATATGTAGCGGTTGTTGTTTACTATTCCCATTGCAAGACATAATAGTCAACGTCATCAGAGAGAGTACATGCGAGCCTGTAATTAAGAGCATGCAAAGTGGAGCGCTTTGTTTGACGCCCCGCAGAAATCGCTGCTGGCACTGTACTGTTAGTCACGTCCCTTGGTTTCTGCACGTGCCCCGCATTCATCGTGTTTGTGTTGTATGTGCACAGTGAGGGTGGCCTAGCTGGTTGTTTCCGCGGCTTCAGGAACCTCCTCAAAAATATGCTATTTTTTAGAATGAGAGTTCTCTCGGTTTTCTTCCCGCATTTTGAGGTTTTTACGCGATACTGCGATCAATCGGTTCAAATTTATTTCTGAGCAGCACAACCAACCTATAGCGCTACTCTCACTGTCCGACGCTTTAAAGCGTTCGCATTCGTCCTCGGTGGAGAACGAACAAATTGAGGATGACGAAACCAAAACGCCTCAAAAACAGAGGGTAAGAGACTGAGAATTTTTCCATTTCACGCCAAGTGCTGCAGTAGAACGATTGGTGTAAGTCCCCGAAAGAAGGAAAGGTTCTGTTTTCACTGCTGACGATAAACTCTTGGTAGCGGCTATGCTATCGGGACCTTTGTTTCTTCTGCTGCATAAAATTCTAACGGCAAGTTTCGCTGTGGTATGGATATGCTCCGCATTATGACTGCTCTGATTTCATACTTGTCGCTAGACTTGAGTTCTATTTCTGCGGAGTGCACACATCAGCCTGTTTTCAAAACGCACACCAGACCTGTCGTTAATACTAGGTACTAAATTCATCCTCAATTTTTTTTTATTGCCGTAACAGTTTTGTCTGCTCAAGAACTCCTCCCCCACCATCGAATTTTTTCAAGAATAATTTGTCGATGATGCGCTCCACGCTAACATGGCATCCACAATGCGGGACGTACATCTTCTCTTGTGTAGCAGGTGCGAAGCACCCAAAAATAATGAGAAGAGTGCATGCAAGTGTAAGCAGAACGATTCGTCTCGCGCTGTCCATCCATAATGAGGAATAGGTGATGAATAAAGCAAAGGCTGAGGGCTCGTGGACTGCGCCCTCGCAAAAATACCAACTTCCGCTTCATGTCGTGCATGGGGCAAAATATATGACACCCTTGTATTGGTTCTCATGTCGCAGCCTAATTCATAGGGGTTTCACTGAGGTTGACTGCATTAAAGAAAAACTCCGGCCCAAGCCACCTGCGCGGGCCGTCAGCCTCCAGGCTGAACCTATTTACTCGTGAGCGCCTGTCAGCAGCACGCCTGTTGAATTGCATGCATCGTGTACGAACATTTTACTGTTGTACTGCACAAAAAAAGAAAGAAAGGTGTGAATTGAAAATGCTGAATTGAATGGAAGCCACATAAAAACTATAGTTGACGAGAAGACAAACTTGGGGGTCAGGTGGGCGGATAACATTAGGAAGCATCGAGGATACATTGGCCACAGCTGACTCAGGACAGTGTTAACGCAATGTCGATATGAGAAGCCAGCCTTCATTGTATAATGAACGATGTTTGGACTATATTCAAACTGATAAAAAAGCGAACCAAATTTTCTTCTTCCACACAGGGCACATTCCTTGTGAGCCGAGCTGCTGCGCGGGCCATGCTCGACGCAGGCGTCACCGACGGCGCCATCGTGAACGTGGCGAGTCGCGCTGCCAACGGCGTCTCACCCCGACTGTCCGTATACGCCGCGACCAAAGCCGCCGTGATCTCCTTCACGCCAACGATGGCCGCCGAGCTGGCACCACGGGGCATCCGCTGCAGCGCTGTTTTACCAGGGCTGACGGACTCTCCTCCCGTTCTCAGCATGCCCGAAGAAATGCGACGCGCCGCGTGCTCGCAGATTCCACTGGGACGCACAGCGCACCCGAGGGAAGTGGCCGAAGTGGTCGTATTTCTCTGCTGTCCACAGAGCTCTTACGTGGTAGGCTCCGCAGTGACGGTGGCAGGGGAAGGCAATAAAAAACAAAAATGCTCGTGTTGCACGCACGAATAGTTCTATTAGCACGAATGTACTGATACGCTCAAGAGCACCTGCCAAGAATTTTGCCATCTTTGAATATTGGGGCGTTTCCTGGCAACAGTGACGCCACGTGAACTTAAAGAAATTAAAACAGTCCAGGTCTGGAAGTCGGACCCGTGTCGACGCGAATCACCGCTTTTGCCTTTTAACATGGTATTTATTGCAATGATACGTTGCTTTATGGTCATTACAAGTGTACAAACATTAAAAAAACAGTGGCAAATGGACACATTTAGGCAAGAAACTATGACGAAAGAGTCAATGCAGAGAGTATAATAGATCTACATATTAAAGCTAATACAACTTAATACGACACATATAAGCAAGAAAGAACTAAAAAGAAGGAAATGAACAGCTCAGCACTAAACGTGAGGGGTAGTCTGGTTCAAACTCGGTCTGGGCACACGATTGTTTTAGGTCTACACTCATTCTACTCAAACGATCTTTATCACAATCAACAGAGTCTATTATCTGTCCATCATGCGTGTTTTGCACAAGCTGTGTGATTAAAATAAACTATCTTTACTAAGCGTTCAACGATAAATAGCAATTCAGTGAGATATCGTACAGAATGCGGAGTAAACTTAAATTTTTTTTTAATATTCATTGATTGATGTCCCAAAAAAGTATTTCATCTTTGCAATTAATGAAACAATGCTCAATCTTTTTAAGTAGGATCACAACGGTGACAATTAACTTCAGGCAGGAAATCACACTTTTCGTCCTGCCTTGCTTTTACCGGTATTGCCTCTGTGCGTAACTTCTAAAAATATTTTTGAATATGGCGAGATGGGCGCTTTAAGTACTGTGTTGATCCCATAACGTCCTGGCGAACCAAACTAGACAGAGAGACACATTGTCGGAGAGAAGAGCATGCAAATTAAGTCCTGCAACCGTCCGTGACACCTGAAAAAGGAACTCAGGGGAACACCGGAAACGTATGAAACGAACAGCCAAACACACTTCATGCATGAATGTACACACACAAGAACTATCAGAAACATTAGAGGACACAGGGAAGCTCGATAAAACATGGGTTAAATTTACTTGCAAGAAAGCACGCACGTTTCGGTGTGTAGTGGTCTGAATAAAATGAAACGTTTAACTATATGTCGAACATACAGGTGGATTAAACCAATGCCGCCAGCGCACACGCAGCACAGGTTTTCACGCCTCACTGATTCAAGAGACGAATCCATGTAAAAGTTGCGAAAAGTCTGCGGAAACGATGGAGATAAAGTCTTGTGCAATCAATAATTTGAAGGACATAACATATTTTAGTGGCAACAAACAGATTGCACGAGGTGGCCCTGACAAAAATGTAGGGACCATGTGCCACAAAATCTAAGCATAGCGCTGAAGAGTTGGCATGAGGTATTTCTAGCAATGTGCACTGTGCTTACAGGCACTCAAAGGAACGCCAAGGTATTTAGGAGTCTTATTTGTCCGTTGCATAGCAGCATATTCGGCAGCTGTCGTTCCCCATATAACAAACCAGAGACCGCAATTCTTAGAACTATAAATCTCAGCTGCTAACCCTAAACAACAGCCTTCCGTGAGACAATTAACCTCATCGATGCTTGCCTTATCGGCTCAGGAGAACACGAGGTCATTGGCATAGGCCAGTATCTTCAGCTCGTCACACATTAATGAAAATTATTGACGGCTGCACGGCTGACAAGTCTTATCAAAAGTGGCTCCAAGTGTAATTCGAACAGGACTGGGGGACAGAAGGCAACCCTGTTTCACAGAGTACTGAAAGCGTACTGGCTGTGGGAGACAGTCTTTAGCAGTTATGGAACAGTTTTTGTAACAAAAACGTCTCCTAGTAGAAAGAACCGAGATTGCCGCAGCCGAACATGCCTCGTGTTGAACAGCAAACTACTATTTCGCTCTGCATTGCAAACCGTCTTCTTCGTCCATTAATATTGTCCATAATTTCACACTTTAATCGGATTAACCAAATCAAAACTAAGATACTTACTTGGAGGCTGCAAGGAAGATATTGCTGCAGCAACCTCTTAAGCAATCAAGCAAAAGACCCAAGAGGGGTCTTTTCCTTTCTTTCCAACATGAATCTCTCTTTCACCCTACTATGTACTTTCAAAGACTAAGGCGCTCAAAATTTATTTAGAAATAAGCAGGCAGCCGTCTTTGTGATGGCTCGAAGTAGAGTAGCCGGAACACTGAGCCACACAACAGAAGTATTCAACGAAACATAAAACAAAACATAAAAGTATGTTACTCCAGAGGGAGACACAATGACGGCGCCTAGTTTCCTTTTTTATGTTTTGTTGTGTGCATGCGAAAATGAAGCTTGCTCTGCGCTGAAGCCTAATGTAACAGTAAAAGTGCTACCCCCTCACTCCCCCGAGAAGTTGGCGTCAGGGTAATGGTCTCGAAACTTCCTTGTATATAAAGCAGTTTGAATGAATAAAATTGAAGAATGGTAAGATTCTACTTTTAATAATTTCGTTTAATAATTTTTTATTTACACTTCACTCCCAGGCTTTGAACCTGGTTCAAATAAAGAGGGCAAAAAAGTGAGTGGAAAATGTTTGCATGCTGCATGCACTACCAACAAACTAGTGAACAAAAGTAGATAATCTTAAAGTAAGCATAAAAAAAAATTATCGCAGTATCGAAATAGTGATCTAAAAGATATGGTGGAGGGCTTTGTCGAAGTCAACACTATACATTAATCTGTAAAACATAAATCATACCACTCGCTAACTATGTCTAGCAAGTAACAAAGGTTAGAACTGTTGTTAGATGTATGTGCTGAAAAAACCACTAGGAGTATTGCCATTTTATGAAAACTACAAGTGCGGGCTGGAAGAAAGAAATAGTTCTCCGTGAATCAGTTGACGATGTAATACGATACTGTAGTACATCACCTGATTCCTTGGATAGTCGTTCAGGCATAATTCTAAGAAAACTTTATTTAGCGTTCAATATGCCAACGCGCTATTGATTCGGTACTATACACCAAGGCGTGTACGTAAGAAAATTCAGACACGATATCAATGCGATCAGTACAGCTACTTCTAAATGCATCATTCTTTGACCCTCCGTTACCGCTGTGGCGGTCTAGTCGTATGAGGATCAAACTCCCGAAAGGTATGTAGGGGTGTCGATCCCCAGTGCGGAAGGATAACCACCGGTTTGAAAAGTGTACAAGCTTTCACTTGTCCTTATGGTCGACTTATGTTGTGTGAAATGCTTTAGAAAAAGGATTGACACATTCCTAAATACCACTGAATAGCCACCTCCTGAATGGAAAAGAATGCCTTGTTCTATGATGCCTTTTGACCAAAGCAGCTGCTTTGGTTAAAGAGCGCCATAGAAAAAATCACTAAAGCGATCTTGAGCCATTAATAGTAATCTTTAACATCATATTTCTCATTTAGCACTGACGTGCACCAGCTGCGGCCATTCCACTGCCAGAGACTTCCTAGCTTCATGTGCCCTGTTCACCGTCTGCGCTGAGTAAAGGGGCCATCTTTAAGGGCACTGGTAGCGATTGCTTGGAAGCACAGATGAGTGTGGATAAAACAGTAACGAAAAAAAAAATTGTAGACGAGTGGATGGGCGAAAACAGATGTTCATTCTTCAATTGGAGGGAACACTTAGGCTCCGACGTAAAGGTTTGGCGCGATATCTTTAGTGGGATAACGCCCATATATGCAGAATTGGTCATTCTCTAATTAACAGTCATAGATCTTAGGCAGTTGTCTCAAAACACTAAAAGCGCAGTGCTGCAGCGGTTAAGGGACGCGCCACTGCACTGGAAGGTGGCTGTTTCTATTACAGCCACCGCTAGGGACCGTGCGACCCATGTTGCGCTTTGCGAGCAATCTCCCAGGATCAGCCATTAATTTTACTGCCATCTGCCACGGTGGTCAGTTTGCTCAAAATCCGGTCGTGTACGTTGCGAACACGCCACAAGGTTACTTTACCGCTGGATACAACTGGACGACACTCCGAACTAAACCGAGCTTAACCGAGTAACTCGGATAAGCTCGGTTTAGTTCGGAGCACAAGACCAGGTTCTTGCTCGGGGTTGGTACGCCAGTAGTAGTGCTTGCGCGCTAAAAGAAAATAACACTAATCGTTATTATTGGTAATTTAATTACCACCATTCATCTGTGGTAGGACCATCTTGTAAGCGTTAGCATGCTGAGCGGTAGGAGTTGAGTCACACCTTGTGGGTGGTGCTGAGAGGTTGGACAGCCTGGTAGTGCTAATGAGCAGAGAGCCAAAATGCGTCGCCAGAACGTGTAGCTTAAAGCTGGAGAGGAGGGCCACTGGCATTGTAGGCAAAAACCGCTGGTTGCTATCACACTTCCTCGTGTGATAGCAACTAAAAGATCATTAGCAGCAAAAAAAAATGATAAGCTCATGGCGTTAAGACAGGACTGCAGTCTCAACATCACTAAAAACAGCTTTTGGTTTGGTTTATCGGGTTTAACGTCCCAAAGAAACTCCGGCTATGAGGGAAGCTGTAGTGAAGGGCTGCAGAAATTTCAACCCCGTGGGGTTCGTTAACGTGCACCTACGTCACACAGTACACGGGATTCTAGAATTTTGCATCCATCAAAATTCTACCGCCGCGGCTGGGATCAACATCGCGTCTTTCGGGTCCACAGCCGAGCGCCATAGCGACCTAGCCACCACGGCGTGTACAGCCATCATTTAAATTAGAATCTGGCATCACCAGGTAACAAAACCTACATATTGCCGCGAATATTTGCAGTGTGTTCGTTTTTCAAATCTGCCGCCACATCACTTTATCGCTTTGTTTGCTACGCAAGACGCGAATAGATTTATCTCGATTGATCGCATCCAGGCAGAGCTAATTCTACGTTGTTCCGGAATGTTCTAGTAACTCTGCGCTCTTTATCTCGAAAGTTCGCTATCAGCTTTAAATTGAGCACGGTCGACAGCGGCCGGCATTCTGTTCGACGACCGCCGAGCACGCTTGTCGCTTCGCCGCCGCCGAGTGATTCAGTCCATTTTGGGCGCAAGTCAGCCCAATAAAGAGTTCTTTTAGAAGACCCTTTCGTCCGTCTTCATCGCTGCTTCGACTGCAGTCACCACTACGTTACATCTGATGGAGGTGCGGGGTAGCCTTCTATGTTCCGGACGCCCCCTTCAAGTCGTGAAGCCAGCCCTGAGCGCTTCGCACCCGAGGACGAGCCAGCAGCTCATCGAGCCAGCCGACGTCTCCAGGGAGAGGAGCCTGAGTTTGGGAAACTGCCGGACCGCACAAGACAGCGAAAAGACGCGGCTACGAGCACCGCAACCTCGCCGAAGATGTCGACACCGACCATACTACAGCAGCCGAGGGTGCCGCCAACTTTCAATGGTTCCCTAGGCGACGGCCCTGAAGAATGGCTGGATCAATTTGAGCGCGTGGCGTCATTCAACAAGTGGGATGATGCGGCAAAAATTGGCCACGTGTTCTCAATGGATGGCTCCGCACTCACGTGGTATGAAAACTACGTGTCGTCCCTAACGTCATGGGAGCTATTCAAGAGAGAACTATTGAAGGTATTCACCAGTGTCGTGAGGAAAAAAAGAGCCGAACGACTTCTCGAGTCCAGGATCCAGCTTCCGAATGAGCCCGTCCGTGGTTACGTCGAGGAGATGAAGCGTCTATTTTGCCGCGCCGATCCTGAGATCCGAGGAAAAGAAAGTTCAGTTTTTAATGCGCGGCGTAAAAGAACAACTCTTTGCAAGCCTCGTCCGCCAGCCGCCAAAAACAGCCGAGGAATTGATGCAAGAAGCCTGCACGATTGAGAAGACCCTCGACTCCGAGCTCGGCAGTACAAACGTCCTTCCTCTGCCTGTGCAATCCGTTCGGACACGCCGGCAACCACCATCGACAGCTTGCGGGAAGTTATCCGCGAAATCGTCCGAGAGGAGCTACGCCGATTACTGCCATCCCCCCCACAGCCACAAGCAGCGACTCTGATGGACGTGGTACGGGGAAGAATTGCAACAGGCACTGGCACCCCGACGGCCACAGAACCACAGGTCATGACCTACGCCACTGCAGTAAGGACTGCCCAGCCCAACGACAACCCCCACGTCCTCCCCGAGATGAGCCACTTGTTCCACAACGCCGCCTCCCAGACCCCTCCTGCCCAGCCTATGACCGACGCTCAAGCCCCAGGAAATGCGACGCCTGGAGGACTTCCGACAACCGGCCGTTGTGCTTCCATTGCGGTGACGCCGGCCATATTCTTCGTCACTGCCCGTACCGACGTATCGGTCTTCGAGGATTTGCCATTAACTCCCCGCGACCACGCTTCGGGCAACGTCCGCAGGAAATCGACGAGTACCGGCGTCGAGAAGAGTACACGCCGAACCGCTTTTCGCACTCACCATCGCCGTCAACCTCGCGCTTTGCGTCGCCCCGCCGCAGCTACGCAGCCGCGGTACGAGGAAGGTCTCCCAGCCCCCATAGGGAAAAGTGAAGGCAGCAACCTCGGGAGGTGAGGTTGCTCAAGAGCGAAGTGCCGAAGATCCTCCACCGACCACGCCCCATGAAGACGCTGCACCCGCGACGCCGCATAAAGAACCGGCACTCGCTGCACCGACGCCGCACACAATGAGAACCCCTACCACGACGCAGGCTGCCTTGAAAACGACGCCGCCACCCAGAAGAGCTTCGACCACACGCCCCACCCGCGACTCGCATACGCGACGAAGCCGTGGCCCGACGCCAAGAGCGACGTGCAATGCAAGAGCCAGGACCTCGGACTTAGAAGCGACTATCGACGGACGGAAAGTTACCGCTCTAGTCGACACAGGAGCTGATTACTCGGTGATAAATTGAACATTCGCTGCGCAGCTGAAAAAAGTCACAACTGTTTGGGACGGCCCACAAATTCGCACCGCAAGGGGCCACCTCATTAGGCTATCAGGACGTAGCACAGCGCGAGTGACTGTCAAAGGACATACCTGTCCTGCGACCTTTGTTGTCCTACCGCAATGCTCCCGCGAATTTTTCTTGTGTATGGATTTCCTTAATGAGTATCAGGCGATCATCGACCTGTGATCCAAGCTGATCACGCTTTCGACGGACGAAGCCATCGCTTCGATGAAAGCTCGGGAAAATCCCGTTGCCCTGAGTGTCTTGGAGGAAGAAGTGAGCGTCCCTCCCCGATCAAGCGTTATCATGACCGTAGGCGCCACGAAAGCCATTAACGCTGAAGCCATCATCGAGGGCAAAATGCAGTTGCTCCTAGACCGATGAATCAACATCGCAAGAGGCATCGCACAGTTGCGCAATGGGCAGGCCGAAGTACTGCTGACTTACTTCAGCGAAGAATACCGGCACATTAACAGAGGAACGACGATTGCTTTCTTCGACGAAATATCTGACGTACGAGACTCCTTCGCCCTCTCCGACCCCTCCGTAGAAGATTCGCCTGACCAAGAGAACTCGCCCACTTTCGACATCAACCCAGCCCTGCACCGGAACAGACAAGACCAGATCCGCAATCTGCTTCAAAGCTACAGTGAGTGTTTTTCGACATCGCCGAAGGTGCGACAGACGCCAATTGCCAAGCATCGCAATATAACGGATCAACACGTCCGACCTCTCCGTCAAAGCCCCTACCGTGTGTCACCGCGAGAACGACAAGCCGTCCGGGACATAGTCGAAGAAATGCTTCGCGACGACGTCATCCAGGCTTCAAACAGCCCATGGGCGGCACCAGTTGTTCTAGTGAGAAAGAAAGACGGCTCACTTCGATTCAGCGTGGATTACCGCCGCTTGAACAACATAACAAAGAAGGACGTCTACACCCTCCCCCGCATCGACGACACACTGGACCGCCTCTGCAAAGCGAAACATTTCTCATCGATGGACCTCAAGAGCGGCTACTGGCAAATTGAGGTCGACGAAAGAGATCGCGAGAAGACAGCACTCATCACTCCGGATGGGCTGTTTGAGTTCAAGGTGATGCCATTTGGTCTCTGTTCCGCACCAGCGACGTTTCAGCGAGTAATGGATACAGTGCTGGCAGGCCTGAAGTGGCAAATTTGTCTGGTATATATAGATGACGTCGTTGTCTTTGCCTCGAACTTTGAAGAGCACCTCAAAAGACTTCGAGCAGTACTAGACGCAATCAAGCAGTCTGGCCTAAACTTGAGAGCAGAGAAATGCCACTTTTCTTACGAAGAGCTGCTGTTTCTAGGCCACATCGTTAGCAAGGAAGGAGTACGCCCAGACCCGCAGAAAACAGCTGCTATTGAACACTTTCCACCGCCGGTAGATAAGAAAGCAGTGCGCAGATTTCTCGGACTGTGCGCATACTACCGACGATTTGTGAAACACTTTTCGCGCAACGCCGAGCCCCTGACCCAACTGACGAAGGCAGACGTGCCGTTTAAATGGGAAGCACCACAAGCCGAAGCCTTCAATTAACTTCAGCGTCGATTACAGTCCCCACCGATCCTTGCGCATTTTGATGAAAACGCCGATATTGAAATTCATACCGACGCAACCAGCGTGGGACTAGGCGCCGTCCTCGTTCAAAAATGCGACAGGCTGGAGAAAGTCATCGCATACGCTAGCCGTTCCCTTTCCAAGGCCGAGGCTAACTATTCGACAAATGAGAAGGAGTGCCTTGCCATCATCTGGGCTACGTCAAAATTCCACCCCTACCTCTACGGACGGCCGTTCAAGGTGGTCAGTGACCACCAACCGCTCTGCTGACTTGCCAATTTGAAGGACCCCTCTGGCCGACTCGCTCGATGGAGTCTGCGTCTCCAGGAGTTTGACGTCACCGTCGTTTAAAAGTCCGGACGCAAGCACTCTGACGCCGATTGCCTCTCACGAGCCCCTGTAGATGCACCGCCACCGGACGACGATGAGGACGCCTTCCTGGGACCCATCAACCCCAGCTCTTTTGCTAAGCAGCAACGCTCGGACCCCGACCTAAAATGCCTCATCGAGTACCAGGAAGGCAAGGTTTATTCACCCCCCGCATCATTCAAGCGAGGACTGTCTTCCTTCTGTGTGCAGAATGAGGTCCTTGTGAAGAAGAACTTTACAGCGAACAAAACAGCCTACCTCATTGTTGTACCTACTTGTCTCCTCGAAGAAGTTCTACAGGCTTCACGCGACGAGCCGACAGCTGGACATCTCTGGTTTACTCGCACCCTCCGCCGCATTCAAGACAAGTATTACTGGCCCCGACTGTCTGCCGATGTCGCACACTATGTGAAAACCTGCCGAGATTGTCTGCGACGAAAGACTCCTCCCACACGACCAGCAGGATTTCTTACCCCTATTGAACCTCCCTCAAGGCCCTTTCAGCAGATTGGCATTGACTTGCTTGGCCCTTTTCCAACGTCAACATCTGGAAATAAGTGGATTATCATAGCGACCGACTACGAGACCCGCTACGCCGAGGCGAAAGCCCTACCGAACGGAACAGCAGCAGAAGTCGCCAAATTTTTCGTGGAGTGCATTCTTCTTCGACACGGCGCCCCCGATGTGCTCATCACGGACAGAGGAACAGCATTTACGGCGGAACTAACGCAAGCCATCGTGCGCTACAGCCAAACCAGCCACCGGAGGACAACTGCATACCATCCGCAGACCAAAGGACTGACCGAGCGCCTGAACAAAACCATCGCCGATATGCTCGCTATGTATGTCGATGCCGAACATAAAACCTGGGATGTCATCCTGCCCTACGTCGTCTTTGCCTACAACACCGCAGTACAGGAGACCACCCAGATGACGCCTTTTAGGCTCGTCCATGGCAGGGATGCCACGACCACGCTAAACGCCATGCTGCCCAACGTTACAGAAGAAGAGAACGTCGACGTTGCCGCCTACCTTCAACGCGCAGAAGCAGCTCGAAGGCTTGCCCGATTACGGATAAAAGATCAGCATCGGTCCGACGCCAGACGCTACAACCTACGAAGACGCAATGCGGAATACAAGCCAGGAGACCAAGTCTGGGTGTGGACGCCCATTCGCCGCCGTGTATTGAGTGAAAAGCTTTTGCGCCGCTATTTCGGCCCGTACAAGGTTCTTCGTCGGCTGGGTGAACTGGATTATGAAGTCATCCCTGACGCTATGACTGCATCCCAGCGACGCCGCGTACGACCAGAAGTTGTCCATGTAGTCCGTCTGAAGCCGTATTATCCGCGTTAAAGGCCGCTGCATTTCCATGCTCTATTTTCGCAAGATCCGTTTTTTTTCTTACCAGTCGCATTATTTGTTTTAATGCATCGGGTCGATGCTTCTTTCAGAGGGGAGTAATGCCGCGAATATTTGCAGTGTGTTCGTTTTTCAAATCTGCCGTCACATCACTTTATCGCTTTGTTTGCTACGCAGGAGGCGAATAGATTTATCTCGATTGATCGCGTCTAGGCAGAGCTGTTTCTACGTTGTTCCGGAATGTTCTATTAACTTTGCGCTCTTTATCTCGAAACTTCGCTATCAGCATTAAACTGTGCACGGCCGACAGCGGCCGGCACTCTGTTCGACGACCGCCGCGCACGCTTGTCGCTTCGCCGCCGCCGAGTGATTCAGTCCATTTTCGGCGCAAGTCAGCCCAATAAACAGTTCTTTTAGAAGACCCTTTCGTCCGTCTTCATCACTGCTTCGACTGCCGTCACCACTACGTGACAATATTATGGCGTCTACACCACTGATCACTTTTCACTTTTCTTATAAAATTCAGCAGAAAACTTATACACCTTGTGCTTGGCGCATGATGGCCTTAGCTTCCTATGTGCTATCAAACCAAACACAAACACAAAATTCTTTTGTAAGGATTTAAAAATAATTTATTAGCATAATTATAATTTTCATGAGGTCTACTTTAGCCTGTGTGGCAGAAAGTACGTCCTTGATATAATCGTGAAATATTGCTACATTTCACTTACGAGCATTCGCTAACTCTATTAGTGAATAATATATATATATATATATATATATATATATATATATATATATATATATATATATATATATATATATATATATATATATATATATATATAAGAGAAGTGAGCACTTCTACAAAGACACATTTATTTATCAACGTTTCGACCGCGGTGCGGTCTTCTTCAGGACTGTAGTGGTCTCGAGTCAGATGGACGTTTTAAGTTTTAAAACTTAACTTTAAACTTTACCTTTAACTTTAAAACTTTAACTTATGTTTTAAAACTTAAAACCTCCATCTGACGCGAGACCACTACAGTCCTGAAGAAGACCGCACCGCGGTCGAAACGTTGATAAATAAGTGTTTCTTTGTAGAAGTGCCCACTTCTCTTAAATCTTTATTCTGCGGAGCCAACGCAACCTACGTTCGTAATATATATATATATATATATATATATATATATATATATATATATATATATATATGATAAGAACCGAGAGTGTACCAAGCAGCCACCGGTAATCAGCGTCAATAATAGAAATCTTATGCAGAATGCCAAAAGATTTGAAGTCGTCACACATACCAATCAGTTGTAATATTAGTTCGTAGACGTTTTTCTCTCAATTATATAAAGTTACAATACCACTTCGCTCATCTTCTTGGTCAATCGAAAAGTGACTATTATTTGAAGGTGTGTACACCCAAAGTACATGTATACCAAGTTCCTGTGAATGACAAAATGTCAAAGCGGCACGCCAGCTACTATAGGTGTGCATCGATTCCCACGTGGTTTTTTTCTTAAGCTTCTCGTATTCATGTTAAATAAGGAAAGCGCCTTGTTCTGAGAGCAGCATACGTTCTTCACGTATAAAATGGTTAAATGTGCCACCGCCGATCGATCACTCGATGCCAAAATGAGAACCTGTCTTATTGAAGGAACTGCACTTTTCCACTATGTTCTTTTGTTTCTTGTATAGACAGCGCTAGGCCCGATGCTACAGCGTATCTGAAAATAAGCGCGGTTTACGAAGTGACTGACCTTAGTGCAATAGACTCGCAAACGTAAGTTAAAGATCGACTGCCACCAGGAAGAGGCCAAAAAACAGGAAACGCCGACGCGTTTACGAGAGAGGAACGCTCTCAGAATGCCGTTTTTTCGCTGTATCTGAGAATAAGCCTAGATAAAACGTCACCTATGAGCCATTTCTTTCAATGAAGCTGTCCTCTCATCACTGCAATACTTATTTTCCGCGCTTCTTTTGTCGGCACGCTGTGTTGCATTGGGCTGTACAGAGAAAAAACAGCGGAAGTCCTTTGTTATCTGATGTCACGTGTCTGGATCGCAGCGTGTGTGCTTTTAAAAATACATGACACATTGTACTGATGGCAGGAAGAGGGTTTAAATTTCGCAGAGAAGCTCTCGAGTGGGACGGCGCTGCTGGAGGAAATACAGAAATAAAACGACAGAGACCGAATTCGCCGTTCCACCCAATATACACTTTTACCAACTCGCCTATCTTATTATACCTGCTCTAGGTTTTGATACTGTTCTAGCACTGTAACCTTTCCTCGAATAGTCACTGAGGAGCCAACGGACACGCGAGGGGAAGAGCAAGAGAAGTCCTGGCTGAAAATCACAACTCCGTAATAAGGCGCAAAAGGCAACGTACGTTCTCAGGCATGTTTCTAGGTTTGGTCTGATGAAGTTTCAGGTGTGGTGAGGCAGGGCTAGGTACTAGTTTGACCAAGTGTGCCAACTGGTTTTCACTTGGCCGAAATGGGTGAGATTAATGGTGATTGAATTATTATAAAACAGTCGTTCCTGTTTTAGAATGCGCAAAGTGGTGCCAGGCGCCTAGAAACATTTTATCAGGCTATAATAGGTACGCGAGTTAATATTATTTTTAATACTCTTCTGCACTGATATAATGGGTCATGATTTGCGTTCTTTTCGAGGGCACCACATTGATTTGGACAGCCTTGCATTCTTGACTGAGAGAGAAATTTTCACCACATGTCTATACCTGAATATCGTCCCTACTGAAATGATACTGTCGCTTTCCATTTTGGAATCCTGAAATGCGTGGGCAAATAGGCGAGTCACATACGCAGTCATCCCTTTTGTCGGGAATGTATACTTGATTGACGCAGTGACAACAGCTCAGCAATGGCCAGGTTCTTTTCCGTAGGGGCCATTTTTGTACAAACGTGAGCACAGTTTTATAGAATTTCGAAGCACTATGCTGCGACACAATGCAGCTTCTTAGTGTCCCTGCAATCTTAAAGGGCTGGCGCTTCTGGCTCTCTTGTTCTTTCAGGTACGCAGCTGCGCGTGAGCGAAAGAATGTTCACTGGGAAACTAATGGTGAATTCCAATCGCAGGCCTGGAGCGGTCTGCACCCTCTGCGACAGACCGCCTGAATCCGGCGCAGAGTGCGCAACCTGAAATTGCGATTGGAGTACATTTGCTCTGGCCAGAGCATGTAGGTGGCGCTCGCGAACTGCTGGAGGAAGTACCCGTCATTCCTTGCGCCTACCCGCGCTTTTCGCACGATTCACTTTTGAGCCCATAGTGGCGTGCGAAGTTGATCGTCTGCTACGGAGCGCGGAGAGGGGCCGGCGTGGCGGACGCGACAAGCCGCCGGAAATGCAGGGCGCCGCTAGCGCCGCTGAAAAAGAGTCACGCAAACTTCCGGTCGACTTCGCCGATTTCGGCGGAGCAGTCCCGACTGCTCCACGGAGCAATCTCGGCTCGGCAACCGCTCCCTGTCTACGATTGGAAGACGCGATCCTTGGCTAATACCTGCGTTTGGAATACAGTTGCTCCGAAAAGAGCAGAAAACGTTGCTCCCGAAGTGCTCCAATTCTGCGGTTGGAAGTCACCATAGACCGGCTTAAATATCTCTTTTTTTTTCTTCATATCACATCACAATCTCTCTAGATTTTTTTAATAGAGTTTTTCGGACAAGAGAACACAAATCATTTTTTCACACGCAAATTTATCTCAGGAAAAGCGCAATTACTTAGGACCGAGTGCACTTTCAGCAACGAATCAAACGCGAGCAAGAAAACTGAGGTGCCAACAAAAAAGCGCCAATATGTTTGCTGTTCGAATTCGAAATACATGTGAGGCTGAATAACACTTCTGAAGAAGAGTCTTCGTGCCTTCGAAATGGAAATAGTAGGAGGTAGTATTTTGCTTCCTATGGCTAGAGTGGCGTATCTTGCAGTCCCTGGTTCAACTGTCTTGTTCACGTTCCATTTCTTGCTGATAGTACTGTTCAAGCACACAATGACCTCCGCCAACCATTACTTTTAACCGAATTTGTAAATGTCTGTAGTATTGCCTTAAATCGATTGAGCTGCCGCTTCCTTTTTCTTGCGGAGAGAGTCTGAGTGTCACCAGCGAGTATGGAGGCGATGAGTAATCCAATGCTGAAAAAACTTACATTTGGCTGGTGTAAATATCTACACCTACATTCATTTTATTTTACCTGAATTACATTTCAGCTACTAGTTTGATCATATGCGGGAAATATCTAGAAATGAACTGAGCTCACTTCACCAGGAAATAGATGTTTGAGAAAGAGAGAAGATAACTATGCTTTTTTACCTAGTCGAATAGGCAGCCTTTGGAAAACCTAGAAAACAGCGCAGTAATTATTCAAACTAATAATACCAGCACCCATTCGGCTCGTCCTGAGACACGTTCAGAATTGATGTAGGTAGGGAACAGAGGAAAAACTTTCACAAATAACCGCAAACAAGCGTGTTGACCTGTTTTGAATTTATTTCCTATTTTCGTTATTTCAAACCGCGCCTACATTGCTACAGATACGCAGTCCCTTTGTCAACGGTGTCTATGACGAGACAGCTCGGTTTCCCTTATAACTGCGGAAATGAGTACGGCTCCTCTACTGCGGTTAAGAATCCTTGGAAAAATACTCGAGACAAGTTTTATGTACAAGGAACATAATTTTTAACCGATTCTCTTATTTTATTGAACACCTTTGGCAGTGTTTAGCCGAGATTGTATCATAAGGCTGTCTGGTACAATGACAATGCGTGAATATGTTTTGTTTCATCGTCCCAGCTCTCGAATGACCACTGAAGCACAAGTCCAGTCCGGCGGCGTGGCTGTTGTGACCGGGCGTGTAGTTGGAATTGGTGGCGCGGTCTGTAAGCTGCTCGCAGAAAAGGGAGGCCGTGTCGTAGTTGCCGGACGCCGAATGGAAACGCTTGAAGCTTTAGCAGCATCGTTGCCAGGTAATAGAGGGTGCCCTGCCATGAACGGCCGCTTCTTTGATTCAGATGCCTTTATGAATTCATAATCCCTCCTTATAAGCATATTGAATAATATTTCTAATACATTGCGCAAGCATTGAACATAAAAAAGGCGATGAGCAGAAAAGCCCGTGTAACCTACTCCACCCGATGTGCACGAAATTGCACAGCTTCCAGAAAGCGGCCAAATGGTAGAAAAAATTTAATATTAAGGACACTAAATTGCTGAAACAATGGCACAGGGATCTGAAGATCCTTGATTTAGTTCAAATTTGAAGACGGCGTAAAAAATCCGCGTATATTTATTGGTTATTATAAAATTCGTCAGAAAGAATATATCAAACAACATGCTGTCGTGTGGGGTGCTTTATCAGAACTTCTTTACTGCGATCGTCCGCTAATCTAACTAAGCAGCGCGAGCGCGGCAAGAAGACCTTGTATTTCTGTGAAGCAAAGCAATCGCGGCTGGGTGTAGCCTACTCGCCTGAAGAGTTGCGAGCTCGCTGTGCACAGAAAAGCATACACAGCCAGTTCAAGCCAATATGTTATTCAACTTGCCACGTTATGAGTTCTATTGCTGAATGGTGAAGAAATTACATTCCTATTTTTACGCTCTCATGCAATACAATCTGAGCGAAGCGCGACTGGTAGCTTTAGAAATTAGACGAGCAAATTTTATAAAAGCTGAGCAAGTGAGGAACGAGCCACGCAGGTGTTTAGAGTGGTCGAACTGCCGGTTGCAGTGTGAACTTGAACAACACACGCCGCAAACTCGCGTAGCCATTCTGTCTGAAGTTTTGAACACGCAGTGAGCAAAACTATTGTTCTCAATGACAGCAGCCGAGGAAGTTCGTCAGGTTGATAATATGAGCTGGTTTGTAGAATTATGAGCATTTGTTTCTTGCTTCTCTTAATACGAAGGCATTAAAAATGGCTTTTAAACTATTGTCTTTCAGTTAGCAGGACGCTGGGCTAGATTTCGCAGCTCATTTGCCATTGGCCTCTCGATGGGAATTCATTAACAGCCAACTTCAGGCTGACACTCCACTTAATTTCCGCGAAAGCTTTCCAGCTGCCTTTGTTTTCACGATAGTGAGCAGAATTCACGGAGCACATTAAGCAGCTTCGAGTTCAATGCTTACTCGCTTGAATAGGCCGCGTGTACTTCATTATTCCACAAAACATGCATACATCTTAACAAGTCTCTCATTAATATTGAATATGCTTTGACGCTTTTATTGTGCTCAGCCTGCAGTACGGCTCCAAGTCTACTATTTGCAGAAAGTTAAACTGCAAGTCGCATGGAGAGGACGCATTTCAATACTATGCTCAGTTGTTTATAATAGATCATCTCCAGAAACGTGGAGGCAAATGGAAAGTGTCTAGTTTAATGTGAATACCATGCAGCGAACTATGGAATGTAAATTGATAGGCGTAACGATAAGACACCGGAAGCGGGAAGAGTTGCTGGGAGAACAAACGCGGGTTAATGACAGCCCATTCGAAACAAAGATGACGAAACGGGCTTGGCCAGGGCATGTAATGCGAAGAGATGATTACCGCTGGTCCTTAATGGTAACGGAGTGGATTCCAAGAGAAGGCAAGCGTAGCAGAGGGCGGCAGAAGGTTAGGCAGGCGAACGCGATTAAGTAGTTTACGTGGATACGGTGGCGGCAGCTGTCAGAGGACAGTGTTAATTGGAGAGACATGGCAGAGGCCTTCGGTCTGCAGTGAGGCTGAAGATGATGAGATAATTTCTTTTGGGGCTAGTTCCTAGGCAAGTAAGTATTTCTGTGCCAAAAACAAAACATATAGCAGAAGTGTTGAGCGACAAAGCAGCAATTATCAAAAGAATGTTTCTTGTCAGTGTGTCGAAGAAAAAGACAACGTAGAAAGAATCGATTACAAGGAGGTTAGATGAGTATCATAGGGCTTGGAATGTCCTTGCTAATTTATACGAGAAACATTGAGCAGTGCTCCTAACGGTAAGTAAATAACATGCAACCGAAATTAGAGTCCTGCTGAACAACTTGCCAAAAATGTGCGTTTTTTTTTTTGAATTTCAAGCTAGGAAGCTGCCGAAAGTTTACACTGCGCCTTAAGGGCTTCTTTTATCGTTGCTGTGGCGCATGTCACCTTGAATACGATGAATTGGAGGTTAAATAATTCATTGCGGCACATAGTGTCCTGATATGAAAGCAAAATTCATGCCCAGATACAGGAGACAGTAGAAGGAAAATAAGGCGAATGATAAAACGCCGCCTAGGAGTCTGCATTTGAATATCACGGAAAATTTTGTTCCTGGCATCAACACTCCACATAATATGTTGCTGGGAAATCACTTCTGTGATACTAATAATATACTTGGTTCCTCGACTTCTGGCCACGGTGGTCCATAAGTAATTAAAAGCCAAGCATTTATTTCGTTAAAAGTCGTAGCGGCCTTTATAGTTCGTTACTGGGTTTGATACGCCGTTTCTGCAGAGAGCTGAGTATTAAGTGAAAATAATGCCACGATTATTTGCAGTGTTTGTTCTTTTATTCAAAAAGCCTCCGCGGTGGCTGAGTGGTTATGGCGCCCGGCTGCCGGCCCGAAAGACGCGGGTTCGATCCCGGCCGCGGCCGTCGAATTTCGATGGAGGCGACATTCTAGAGGCCCGTGTACTGTGCGATGTCAGTGCACGTTAAAGAACACCAGGTGGTTGAAATTTCCGGAGCCCTTCACTACGGCGTCTCTCATAGCCTGAGTTACTTCGGGACGTTAAACCCACATAAACCAACCAACCTTTATTAAAATAAGCAGCAACACCACTTTATCGTTTTGTTTGCGACATAAGATGCGACTAGATTTATCTCGATTGGTCGCAGCCAGGCAGAGCCGATTCTACGTTGCTGAGTAATGTTCTACTAATTTTGCACGCTTTATCTCGAATGTTTGCTATCAGCATTAAATTTAGCACAACCGACAGCGGCGGGCATTCTGTTCAACGACCGCCGAGCACACTTGTCGCTTCGCCGCCATCGAGTAATTCAGCCCATTGTGGGCGCAAGTCAACCCAATAAACAGTTTTCTTTTAGAAGACCTTTTGTCAGTTTTCATTGCTCCTTCGACTGCTGTCACCACTACGTGACATCTGTGGAGGTGCTGGGTGGCCTTCAATGTTCCGAACGCCCCCTTCAAGTCGTGACGCCAGCCCTCAGCGCTTCACACCTGAGGACGAGCCAGCACGTCAGCCAGCCAGCAGACGTCTCCAAGGAGAAAGGCCTGAATGCGGGACCCTGCCGGACCACACCAGAGAGGTGACTTCGTCTAGTTTCCTGCTCTTGATTTGCGCGAGCCATAGTTTTGTTCATATTTTGTTTAAATAGTGATTGCTATTCTTCTTTCTTACTTTGTCTATTGTACCCTACTCACCTCGGTAATGCGCTCGGGCCCTGAGGGTACTGAATAGATAAATAAATATACAGATGTTTTTTTGCCTCCACGTAGACACCCCCGCTTCCCCGTGAAGCAGTGGACGTTACGGTAGTGGCCGTAGAATCGTCTTGTAATGAAAGCCGTTCAAATCAACAAAACCTAGCGATGTTCATTGTGGATCTTTAATAATTTCGTTTAAAACAGTTTTATTTTCACTTTACTCCCATTAATTGAACCTGATTCAAACAAAAATGACACAAAAGTGGAAAGAAATTGTTTGCTTGCTTCAAAAGTTACCAAAAAAACGGTAAGCAAAGTAGAGAACAACAAAGTAAGCAATATACAACATTCCCAAAATATCGAAATAGTGATCTGTAGATATGAGGAAGTGCTTTGTCAAAGTTTTCACTAACCATTAACTTGGAAACATTAATCATTCCACTCGCTAAATTTTTTGCGGGGAAGTAACCAAAGCTAGAAATTTTACTGCGTGTATGTGTTAAAACAATGATTAGGAGTGCTGCTGGTTTATAGCGAATACAACTGCGGACTGAGAGAAGAAACTAGTTCGCCATAAATAAGTTGTCGACGAAATGCGATAATGTAGTAGTTAACTGATTCCTGGCTGATCGTTAAGGGATGCTCTTCGGCGAGAAGTTTGTTTAGCGGTAAATCAGTGAACACGCCATTGATTTGGTTCTATTTACCAAGGAGGGAACGTAAAAGAACTTAGTCACGCTATCAATTACATCAGCACAGCTACCGCCAAACGCATCAGTATTTGATCCCCAGTTACTGGAGCGGCGGCATAGTCGTATGACCATCCAGCTCTTATGCGACATGTGGGGGTTTCGATCTCGAGTGCCGACGGATGCCAACCTATTTGAAATGGGTGCAAGATTTCTGCTGTCATTATGCTCGGCTTATTTTATGCGAAATTTTATGAAAAAGAACGCTGAGCCTGCTGACTCTTCCCTGAATGCCACGTCCTTATTACATCCTGAACACAAAAGAGCACCTTTTTCCATAGCGCTCTTTGTCCACAGCAGCCACTTAGTAAGAACAGCGCGATAGAACAAGCACCTAAAATGATATTGAGGCATTAATAGTAATCTTCAAGATCATAACACCAATTTAGCACTGACGTGCGCCAGGTGCAGCCATTCCACTGCCAGAGACTTCCTATGTTCATGTGCCCTGTTCACCCTCTGCGCTGGCTAAGGAGGGTCTATTTAAGGGCACTGGCAGTGATTGCCTGGAAGAACAGAATACTACGCCCGAAAGGGTAACACAAAGAATTGTAGAGGTATAACATAAACGAGAAGACGTGCAAAAGCTTGCGTTGATTCTTCAATTTCAGTGGACACTTAAGCTCCGCCTTAAGGATATGGGTGTAATCTTCAGTGGGTTAAGGCCCATATATGCAGAATTGGTCATTCTCTACATAACATTCATAGATGTTTGCGAGTCCTCACCCCACTACTCTAGCGCAATCCTGCAGCGGTTAAGCGATGCGCCGCTGCACAGCAGGTTGCTCTTTCTATCACAGCCACCGGTAGGAATTGTGCTAAGCATGTTGCTCGTTGCGAGCAGTCTGTCGCGACCAATCATTTTTTAACTGCTACCTGCCACGGTGCTACGCTTGATCGCAATCCGGTCGGCAGGTTGAGATGACAGCAAAAGGTTGCGTTACCATTGGCTGCAGCTGAGAGACGCTCCTCCAAACTTGCCCGAGTTTCCTCCACCCTAACAAACCCTAGCATACCCGAGTAACTCGGGGAACCTCGGGTTAGTTTGGAGGACAAGGCAGGACAAGATTCTTGCTCGGGACTGGAATGTCTAGAGCAGTGCTTTCTTCATAAAAGGGAAGTGCACTAATCATTATCATTGGTAAGTTTCCTCCATTAAAGCATGGTAGGATCACCTTGTTAGCGCCCGCGTTCTGTGGGATCGGTGTCCAGCAACATCTCTTAAGCGGTTCTGATAAGCAGGAAAACTTGATTGTGAAATTCAACAGAGAGCCAAAGAGAAAGCGCCATCGCAACGTGAAGACTAAAGCCGGAGGAGAGGAACACTAGAATTTAGGCAAGAACCGTTCTTTTGTATCCCACCAGGAAGCGAGGAGGCGGCCGAAAGCATTACCAAACAGGAATGAAGAAACGTGGGTGCACGATGTTCTGAACACAGTACTTACAAACGGGCATAAACACATTTAGCGACGGCGGCAAGCAGAATCTTTATGCTGTCATGCCTCTATTTCGGCCGGTCCTGGAATACAGTTATTTCTAGCCACTTCTGTGCATTGGGAGATAGAATACAGTTTATTAACAATACTGACCACAAAATGCTGCATTTTCTGCGAAGGAAATATTGCATTACTGGCATTCATAGCATCTTCAAATGGTTCCTCACATAACAAGCCGCGACCCCTTTGCTTTATGTCTACGAATCCAGGAAATTAACACAGAAGTTTTAAATAGGGTGCGAAATTTTCTTTTTGTCTCTATTTTGTAGGACATGTGCAATACTCGTCTCTGTGTGCCCGCCTTTCACCTTCCTTCACAAACCGCCGCTGTTCTTGGCAATGTTCTTATCACCGAAGCAAACGCAGATATAGCCACCGAGGTCGTAGCTTGGGTGTTTCTCCTTGCTGTCACCCACGTACACGCAGTGGCATCCCTTCGGGCGCTCCATCGTCCTAATTGGACTGTGGGTGACCCCCACGTCGTCCCTCTTTCCTAGCGTCACTGCATGGAGGGTAAATGGCCATTCATATACTAAGCCTGTAGATTCCACTGCGGCATCGCACTGGTTACAACGCGTCAGTTTTAGTTTCTCTTGCTTGATTTCAATAATAATACACGCATAATGGTGGGAATTAGAACATATTCTTTTAGGAAAAATGACAGAATAATGCAACCAAGGCTTTCACTGCTTACCATATTTTTTGCGATTAAAATGGCCACTTGTTGAACGTGCACAGATAAAAAGCGAAAAGTATAGAACACATACTTTGTTCCTCATAGCGTGCAAAGACGGACCCACCATGCCACTTCTAATTTAAATAGCGGGGGTGATTCTTTGCGTACTTCGCCTGCTCAGGTTTCGTAAGTTTTGCCACCAACGCGACAGTAAAGCATTTTCGGCACAAATCGATGAAACCCTGCGAATGGTATTCTTTACGAAGTCATCCTGAGTATCGTCGTGAATATCATTCAGGTTATATTAGGTAAAGCAGATTTGTGTTCATGACATTCGCTTACGGCATATTAGTAATCTCCAAGGAGTGTCCGACACTTCTATTAATAGTTCAGTGCTTTTAAAGCTAGATAAAAAGGTCCTCTGTAACGACATAACGGAGCATGATGACTCAACATCAGTATATTAACACTGATACCCTGCATATTTTAGGATTCGAGCCTATATCAGATACGTCAAGCATCGTGATCAGCCTTGATTGGTTGTGTCCTTGATTGGATTGTAAGCGCATTCTGCATACTTTCCTGTTAAAACGAATTAGTGATGACTAGCGTTCGCGGGGTTAACACATTAAAATTCTATTTCTCATAGCACGTAAATTGTGGTTTCAGCAGCTATAATATTAATAAAGTTTCTTCATAAAAGGTTACACATTAATATAAGAATGAGAGAGTAGAAGAAATGCAGGCGTGAGCTTATGCATAGGCGGATGTGAGATATTCCGACATCCGCAAAAGGGATGGATCTGACAGCTAAAATATTATGACGCAGTATAATAATGTCCCTGTTCCAACGAACACAAGCGTTTTCAAACGTCATTGGGGAGACCCAGGGCGAGTTTCTCATAGTATAGCCCCTACGATACTATCTGGCACACACTGGTCTGAATATGTAACTAAACAATAGCACATTTCAAACTAACTACGTGGCACTTCGTAATCGCAAGGTCTCCCTTAATAAATTGGATCGGGTGCTGCAGCAAATTTCCTTGCTTAAATATAATATTTCTTTAGTATTGACTTTTTTGTTGTCATCACTAATGTCTTATCTATGATAAAGCATACCTGCAAATTTTACTTCTTTCTCGACGAGGCTACTGAACTTTAATTCATGCTATTTTTATCTCAGCGCGCAAGTATCTAAGGCTTCTCTCGTGAGATACGTTTGTATTTGTACGTAAAAGACCCACTGTTGGTCTGAGGACAGAAAAAGGGCAGCCGCTCACCAAAGACGGCGACTGCTCCACAGCACAGAAGAAAAGCGACGGCGATGCCGCCGATGACGTAATAGTTCCTCTTAGTCCTTGGCTGCTCATTGAGCGGTGCTTCTCTACGATGAGTAATAAGAGTTGGAAAAATATCAGCTCCATGGATTACTGCAATACACTTTATTTGGAAGAGTCATCTTTCTATTTCTATCGCAACTCAGTTTCTTTAGGCACGCTGCTCTCGCGTACACAGTGACGTATTATCATATATTTTTTTAAAACTTGCATCGTCTTAGTGCTGCTGCCATTCAAAGGTTCCGACTGATTGCATCTTTAATTTTTTATTCTTATCAATGCCAAAGTTGTTTAACAATGTTAATAGTTAATTTTGAATCATAAAAAGAGTAAAGTTGGTGTAGAAGGCTTCTAATCCGGCAAAATCTACGCTGCCCACGCTGAAAAAAGGCAAAAATTCTATCTAGAAGTTTCCGCTTTGGCGCACATACTACACCTAAAGTTGACGGCTTGTGAATGCAGTAGAACATGGTAATAACGTCATTGAAAGCATCGGCGATTTCTTCGACATAGTGATGCCTCCCTGTAGCAGTAGGTGAGTTCAGTTCCCACTTTTGAACTTCACGGCGAGTACAGTCGTGGACAAAACTTTGCCGGTAGCGAGTTGGTTAAAAAAAACATTCTATTTCTGCGCGTTTAGCACTTGCGTTACAGCACGTCTCCTGCTTGGAATGTCATGCAAAAATTGTGTATGCCATACAGAAGGGTTTTACAATAGTCGCATTCGGGTTAGTGAATCTTGTTGTACGCTTCAGTTTTCCGCCGTTCGGCCTTTGAGTATCATTAAAGATTGAGCCAATTATAGCAAAATATTCACTGGGCTGCATTATAGATTCGTTGAATCCTTTTTTACAAAAATATTACTTCGTAAGAACGAGATAAAAATTGTGTAAAGTCTCGAGGACACTCGATAGGGAGTAAGTATTCAGTCATTATATTCTATGTTTCGTTATAAACCGCTTCATTTTAGCAAGCTTTGCCTGTATGCATGCAAATGATGTGCGTAGTAGGACAGATCCAAAATATTATGCTATATCGTTTGGTCACTACGGATGCACTAAGCTCAATCTCGTGTTGTTAATGAATTCTAAGAGCCCTTCTGAAAGTGTGACCTGGAATATTTTTCTAATGTGGTGTACTGGTAAAATTTGAGAACGAAATATCTGCATTCCCCTCACAAGAAAAATCCCGTTTATAAGGTGGTGCAGGTAGTTAGCACGTGGATCTGAGAGAGATCCAAATGGGGCAGCTTTATGGTGAAGTGCCTCCAATTCTTGTACAACACTGCTGTGGTTAAGACCGTAGTAGTTTATTGCGTCAGCTCTTGATCTTCGACTAAACCGCTTCACCTTTGAGCGTGAGGTCCCTATGTGTTCAAACCGGGTTGTGGGCAATCTGTGCGAGGTGGCCTGCCTACGTGAAAGCTGGGCTACTTAGGTCACGTGACCTTGTAACGTAAACAGTATCTGCGTACCGGATGGTCAGCAAACTGCTACATCGTAGAAGGTGCCAGTTCAAATAACGATTGGTCGCGAGAGGTTTCTAGGAAAGAGACACCAGGGTCTCAGAAGCCCCACCGGTGGCAGCACCTGCCGATGCATGACAGTGGTTCATCGCCTAACCGCTGCACCTCTGAGGCAGGAATGATATAGAGTAGTGAATGACCAATTCCGCATAGATGGGCAATAAACAATTAACGTTAGCGCGTCATACATTTCAGGGGCAGCTTAAGTCTCTTTTCGTCGTTCTTACTCTGAAACCTGCTTGGCCTTTATAACGATGCCTCGAAAGTATACCGAAACGCTAGCGTACCTAATTAGCAATTGGCCTAAACACGTTAAAACGGCCGCGAAATTTTGTTTTTGTGCAAGCAGAAGTGCAATAAGAAACAGACGCAATGCGGTGAAAAATCGACTGATCTTCCGGCAATCCCAGAAAAGGCGAAATAAGGTATTTGCAAAATGGCGAGACGAGTGTTGCGAAGCTAGTAAACGCAGGAGAATTTATTCCTAAGGTGTGTACTGAAGCAGACGAAGTGCATCGAGATTTCTGCAAGAAATAGCTCGAAATGCGTACGATGGTGCTAAGTTTACGTAGCCAGACTCCAAAATACAGAACATTAAAACCGCTTATTTCTATTTTGGGCCGTTTGTGTCTTGGCTATTTTAGCCGGCCCTAACATCAATCTGCATGCGGAATTATGAAACAAGTGCAGAGCTTTCCTCCAAGGAGTGCTTTCCCTTAAATCATAAAAAATCAGCGTTATAACATGTTTCGTCTTCATCAATCAACTTCTCCGTCTTGATAATTGTACTTTACTTTTCACTAAATCGCTAATGTGTCTGCCAGGAAGAAAGTCCCTGTTTGTTAACTGTAGTATACTGTAGCAGTCCTGTACTATAATGCTGTACTGTAACAGCAACTGTAGTATACCAACAACCAATTTCTGTGCCTACGGGATCAAGCTGGAAAGCTCGCTATGGCAATACGAGTCACGCATGAATAAGAAATATTGAGTTTCGAAGACACGATGTGAGCTCAGAATATGTGGTAAGGAGGCCCTATTCTGAAACTCACAGCACAGAAGTCTGAATTCAAGTCAACGTTGACGTAAAAGAAAACCTGCTAATTTATAAAACAAGACTAAAATTTCGCTCCTCGGACTGAGCTAAATGCCGCAAGCGCAAAGCTTACAACGTCAGCATTAGACATGGCCGCCAGGGAGTCCAAATCAACCATCATTACACTGAAGCGGAGGAGGCAGCCATAATGCTCGCCATTGTCTTCAGACGCCGACTAGCATCACATACAGAATCACGAACTCGAAAGTAGAATGTCGCACCAAACGCAAGGGGACCTCATTTCCGTACGTAGTAAGCATCCTCAGATCAAACTCCACCATCTCATCCAAGGGCAGTACTGACATGAAATCCTGGGCAAGAGTCATTTCCTGGCAACCACTGGCCACAAGCTGTGGGCTGGGGAAGCGCCACCCGGGTAGCAAGAGCAGAAATTGACCAGAGTTAATCACCAGAGCTGGAAAGGAAGCTTTCTCCTGTGGGAGCGACAAACGATTACATATTACTTTGTATAATCACCTCAGCTCCTTGCGCAAAATACTTTACACAGTCTATCCAACATATCCCTCATTTCAATGATTTCCTTCCCTATTCTATGCGTTCTCTATACCATACCACCTGTGTGGGCAACTCACTCTAGCAGTGCCTCTATTACCAACCTCACTCCCGCGCAATGGGAAGCTATTGTGGTCAGCCTGGGCCTGGATGACTACTGTAGGCTGAGGTACCTGTCAAGGCTGACGGTAGCCGCGAGAGGAACCCTCGACTGAAGATCGCTCTGAGGCGGGATGAATTTCCGTTTATTAGACCTAAAAAATATTTTCATTGTCGCGTTTAGCTTATTGTTAAGAGGAGCTTATAACGAATATTCTAATAGGGAGTGCCAGGACGTGCAGAAGCCAAACGCGACACAATATTATAGGAGCAACAAGTTCCTCTGTCAAATGAGAGCGAGCCGCCCTTGAATAGCAGGTTATCTACACGACGGCTTCTACACGACGTATATACTAACCTCGTCGGCGCCTGAAAGGTCGGCCTTAAAGGAGGGGGGCAGCTAAATACATCCATCAACAGGTATTTCTCCAACACAAAGTGTATTACTAGCGTTTAATGCGTTACGCAAAGGAAAATATTGGTAATCCGCCCTCTCTTGCTCGTCTGCCGCCCAAGCCGTTCTTGTGTTTCATCTTTTCTCCCCTCTCTCACTATTGACGTGTCATGGGCAAACGGATGAGGAATAGGAATGGCTTTTTATTAAGGAGGTATGTGGATAAGGAAGGGCTGCTTAGATACCGTATCGTGGGTAGAAAGGTGGAGCCAGGAAAGATAAAAGCCTGAGGGATCCTGGCAACGCACGTGTGTCGAAAGACAGCAAAAAACTTGCCTTTCGGCTTAAGGCGATGGTGAGTGTTGAGGTTGCACGCGCAGAGCCAGGTCGCAAAAGAAACACCTTCAGTCAATCAGGTGGAAGGGCTGTGCTGCCCTTAGATCCATGTCGATTCGACGCGCCTAAGCGCCGACGAGGTTAGCATATACGTCGTGTAGAAGCCTCTACAGAATGCAAGCACTACATTGAGCTCACTCACGTGCCACATAGGTGCATGCTAACATCAGACCACAGAAAGCTTTGAATAGCATGCGAACGTTCACTTTCGTGTAATTTTTTCTATTACAGGGGTGATGAAGCTCCCACTGATGTTTGAACGCGTCTCCGTGGAATTTAACTTGTGTGGAAGGAAGACATAAAAGCGATGGCAAAGTAGCTTTTGCAGAAGAGAGAATTTCAGCTGTCAACGTTATTTTCTGCCTATTTGCCGTGAAGCGATGGCACCACGGCTGGTTCAATGACCACTGAGCATCGACCTTGTTCTTGCTCTTAGGCACAGCAATGTAATATATTAAACTTTTCCTTCTCTTTCAATTACGTTTTGCACAACTTAGTTGGGATACTTAAGCCAGTTATGCACTGTAGTTTACAGCGACAGCCTCTAAGAACGTAAAGTGGAAAATAGTGATGACAGGCAATTGCGCCATACTTACTCTTCTTCAGCCATCTGCAAAAGAAAACAATTATTCACACTACTCTGATAGAAAAACGCATTGTGTCGCGAATAATATGTTCACGCCAGAAAATAAAAGGACATCCCAAAGCATTTAGCTCTAAGAGAAATTCAACTATTCAAAAATGAACTTCCTAATTGCAGTTTCCTAATATTTTTGTAGCCGTAAAACCATGCGCTGATCATAATTAAAAAACGAACGCCATCACCCGCCGCGATGACTCGTTGATTAAGGCGCTCCTCTATTGAGCCGAACTAGCTAGGCTCGAACCAAACGCGGCGGCCGCGTTTCGATGGAGGCGAAACGCAAAAGCAGCTTTTGTGCTGTGGGATGTCAGTGCACGTTATATAACTCCAGGTGGTCGAAATAATTCCGCAGGCCTCCAATACGGCACCTTTGTTCCGTTCTTCTGTCAGTCGCCCATTTATCTCTTCTCTTACGGCGCGGTTTGGGTGTCCACCGAGAAAAGTGTGACAGTTAATGCGTCATTTCTTTTCCTCAAAACCAAAACCAATGTCTGGCGTTCACTGGAAATTTCTTTAGGAAATGTAACTCGGATTGTTTTTTTTCGACAGTGTGCCAGCTGGCATAAGCTTTCTTGATTTTACAGGTACACGCTCGACTCTGAAAGAAAGTCCTGTACCATCCGGAGGTGCGGCCCAAAAATCTATTTTTATCCTTCTGGTGTACAGCATGGGGGCAGTCAGCACCGGAGCAGGCGTTTCAGCCGCATAGCAGGCAAAGAGGGATTTGCGCAGGTGAAACAGGTTTTGCGCAGCGTAGAAAAATGGCGTTGAAACAAAACAAAAGTAAGATCTCCATACATTTTCCGCTTACCTTAGATGCAATGTCAACTGCAATGTATGTGCAGTGCTCTTGAACTTCGACTCCTTCTGTTTTGTACTTTCATACAAAACAAGTACCCTGGCCGGCCACAACCGGTTCATATAATAAGTTCTTGAACTCATAAATCTATAGCAGCACATTTTTTTTACAATCTTTCGCAAACTCATAAAAAATACTTTACTAAAGGCAAAGGATAATCTCCTGCAAAAACTTCATCTTGGCCTAAGATCAGTCGGTAGTCTAGAACTGTTAAGGCGTGAAGAAAGAAATCGTGTTTTCTACTTCGTACTGCCGAGTAAATTTAGTATTGACTCAAACACGAGCACTAAATGTTTATGCTAGTCCGCATACCTCTCTGAATATTGCGCCTTTTGGCGAGATGCATTGCCTCATAGACCCAATGGAGACTGTAACGTTTTAAAGCAAGACCTTTCTTTGAGTCTTCAGCGTTCATATCTTTTCGCTTGTTTATCCGCACAACAATATGAATTCTACTCTCCAAAGCGCCAGCTGTTAACGACAAAGTTCTCGGCAAAGGAGAAGTGAAGTAATGCTGCAGCTTTTGCGTGTTTGCGGCCAGAGAGCCTCCGCGATCACCCAACCATACCAGGCGAACAGCCGTTGGCAAACAGTCGTTGGCAAAGAAGACGAAGTGTCCCTGCTAAGGTGCCTACACATCGCTCCAGTGAAAAATCTCGCCATCCGCATAAATACGTTCTTTTTATCAAGAGAAATGACTTCGCACTATCTGAGGAAGCTCCGGGGGCTTATGCGCCGTCTGATTGGGTCGCAGTAAGCAAATATCCTTCAGTCATCCCGGCAGCTGGACTGGGCTCCGAGGCTAGGCCTAGAGCCACCGGTGACGCGCTGTCACAGGTGACTTCGCCGGCATCGGTCCCTGCTCCCGGTCCATCAGCGGCAGCACACATCCCGCCTTCTTCAAATGCACCTCATCCCGTGAGGGATCTGCCCTCTGGGCGGAACTTGGCAATGGCTGTCCAGCCTCCACTGCTGGATGGGGCTTCAACCGTGCAGCGTGAGGAGGTGAGCTCTCCAATATAGACCTGTCTTCAGCATCCACATCCGTGCAACCGGCTTCTCGCAGTTCTCATAAGCGCCCATCAGGGAACAAAGCACAGGATTCGTCTTCTGCTAACTGGAGCTCACAAGGCAAGCGTTCCTGCCCAGCGTATGCCAACTAGGTGGCTGTGCCGACATCGGGATCGGTATCGTATAAAGTGGCCATTAAAGCTCTGGCAGCCAAAAGCTTGACAGACATTCCGAACATGCAGGATTCTTCAGGCGAACCTGGACGCGTGTCTTGGGACTAAAGGTTTTCGTGGCTTCACGTCTAGAATGAAATCTAAAACCATCGCTGTGTGGCTCCCGACTTTGGCTGCTGTCGAACGTCTGCAAACGCTCAAGTGCATATATAGTACAAGCGAGATATCGGTGCCGGTCCAGGTGTACCTAGTATAAGGTTCGGACCAACAAGGCTGTGTTGTTTACGACGCCGACGTTGCCGAAGACCAGAGGACTCCCCAGTCTAAGCTGTACTGTCCAACCCACCGTGTCATCCAAGCGCGTTATATGGGAAAGGGGCGTTCGTGCATTGTCACACTACAGGGCCCACCAACACTCCCAGAACGACTTTACTACTATGGCTGTATTCTGCGGCCTGGACCTTACAAACCAAATTCTGTCTATTGCTACAGCAGTTTCAGACCTGGCCACATGCGCCGATTATGCCCTTTTGCAACGCAAGTTGACGATAGGCCACAAAGCACACCGTCTTACAGGTGCGGACTTCGCAAGACTGACGACCACGAGATCACCTTTCCAACTTGCCCAACATACCAGAAAGCAGCTGAGAAGGTTCGACGTGGGATCCGTAAGCAAGTGCCTCATAATGAAAACAGAGCCCCGATGGAGACATCCAACAGGTTTGCGGCTCTTCAGTGGGATGAAGACGACTGGCCGGAGCTTTCCGAGCCCAATCCACCTGCAGCCCCTGCCCAACCGTCGTACATTGATAAAGTGCGCAACGATCGCCGTCGCCTTCAAGCTACACAAAAGCACGGCGTACTAGAACCTCTGCTTGATGACATGGCAGCAGTTGACGACAAAATTGCACGCCTTTTAGCCGATGTCTCTAAGGTACGGCAACGCCGTGAACTCCTTGCTCGCTGTAGACAACCAGTGGAATTCCACTCCACGCAAATCAATGCTGCAGCGCCTTCGACTACGTCCAGCCCTTAAGCGTTCTTCGCAAAGTCAAACAGGTTTTGTGCAGCAGTGCAGGATAACTCAACAACATCCCTCCTCAGATTTATGGTAAACCCGTTATCTAACCTGGCATCAGTTCCATTACAACGCTTGGAAGCCTAAACGAAAATGGCGAGTCCACGTTTTTGTGGAGTGCTCCAATGGAGTTGCAGAGGCCTCTCCACAAAGCTTGGAGAGCTCAAATCTCGACTTCGCATGAACAAGCTCCAGGTGTGGGCCCTGCTATTGCAGGAGACCAATGCCTTGCCATCCATTCCGGGCTTTAATGGATACATGTCTCTTTCAATGAACGACCGTCGCGTGCACACTGTTGCCCCTCCACGAAAGGCGGCGGTGTACGTTGATGCGCGTTTTCCTCAAGTGCGCCTCTCTCTAGAAAACTGGTGCACCTCATATGAAGAGGTAGTCGCAGTGGCTGTGAAGCTTCCCAAGGCAAATGTTGTGGTCGTGTCATACTATGTAAGACCCGCCGGTGGAGCTCCTTCCCGCATTAATCTGAGATGGTTATTAACTCTACGACGACAGCACCCAGGGTGGCCTGTTTTAGTCGGTGGCCACTTTAACGCCCTTCATCCGTACTGGGGGCACCTCATTTCAAGCCCCCGTGGTAGGCGAGTGCGGGAGGCATTCGCGGATGCGCTGTTTGTTTTACTCAACCATCCAGATTCAGCAACGCGGACTGTGCGCCATGCTCGCCGTCCAACATATGCTTCGGACCTTACGTGGTGGTCAGGACCCGGGACACCATCGTGGCACCTGGAGCCAGACTGCTGGGGGTAGTGACCACCATCCTGTCATCATCGGTTTCCATCCGTCAAGTGCATGCCGATTACGATGTAGCTGTTTTGTGGTCAATTAGGACACCTTTCGCACCACCGTCGAGAATCTCTTTCTGCAATCATCTACACTACTTGTGGACTGCATACAAACTGCGCTGAATAAGGCTACTCCTGTCGCCTGGACGGACGTAAATCGCCCGGCGCCGCATGTGGGTCTGCTTAACCTGTGGGCTGCTCGCCGACAAGCGGAGATGGCAGCTTTTCTAGACCCGACTTTTGCGCAAGCACGGACAAGGCTGAATTATCTTGCTGCCAAGGCTCGTAGATATGAACGCGATCTCTCGCGACGGCAGTGGCATGCGTGGTGTGAGCAGTCCTCGACAAAGTCATTGAATGCTGCTCTCTGGCGAACGTTTGGTGCTATGGAACATGGTTCCCGTCGTCCTGACGCAGCGGCCACAGCATGCTTCGCAGCTAACTTAGCTACGGATGAATTCGCCAGAGAGGCAGCGCAGAAGTTTTTCCCCAAATATAATGTGTTGCCTTCAAGGGTCATAGGAGCCCCCTTTCCTGCCATTCCAGCATATGTCGATAAGCTCCCATACAGAGCCGACGCCGAGGTAATTGCAAGCCCCTTTTCAATGCCCGAGTTGCTTGCAGCAATAGACGAGGGCCGTCGGAAGACTGCGCCCGGTCCGGACTCCATTCCGTACGAGGTTTACAAGAACTTAATTTCCGCTGCACTGCCTCAACTCCTCGCCACCATTAACAAGGTATGGATAGAAGGCCTCGTACGAGAAACCTGAAAATAGGCTATTGTGATCTCCATACCAAAGCCGGGGAAGCCGCTGAAAGACCTCGGAAATTTCCGGCCCGTATCGCTTACGCCAACAATATGCAAGCTTACCGAAGAAATGCTTGCCACATGACTGTCGCGGTGGCTTGATCACTATGGTTTCTACCATCCCGCCCAAATTTGCTTTCGTACGTCCATAAGTAGAGAAGATGAACTGGCTGTCTTGGCGTCAGCAGTTCTGGCCTCAACTCGCCGCCACAATGTACGTACTATACCGGCCATGGACGTTGAAAAGCCGTACGATAATATCAATCATGCTGCCATTCTGGAATCGTTTGACATGCTGCGTTTCCCCGTTAGAGTGCGCAATTTTGTTAAAGCCTTCATTGAAGGCCGACACTTTGCCATACGCCTCGGTGGTGAGGCCGTCGGATCATTTGTGCCCCTTCGCGGCGTTCCCCAGGGATCGATGTTATCGCCAACATTATTTATTGTTGTTTTTATCCCCCTTGCTGGGCGCTTACATGATGTCTCTGAGATTTAGTTGTTATTGTATGCTATTGACATAACGGTGTTGAGCACTCACAACGACCTGATGACTCAAGCAGCAGGCATACAATTAGCCATAGATATTACGTCGACGTTTGCTTCTTCAATTGGTCTGCAGCTTTCGGTGAGCAAAACCACGTTCGTGTCAGTCGCCAACAGCTGGGGGCGCCGTGAACTGGCTGCAACACCAATTCATCTCCATCTATCCGGAGCTCCAATGCAAGAAAATTCGACGGTAAAAATCTTGTGCTTGACTATACAAAGTCAGGAACAGGTACTGCTGGGATTTATCGGGCTAAAAGGCAAGCAATTCAGGCGTTAGGTCTGATAGGCGCATTGCTCATAAAAGCAGACGGAGCCCACTCTCATGTTGCATGACAGTTGGTGCGCGCGGTTGTGCAACTGCGCCTCGTTTACCAAGCCCAATTCCAGCATTTGACGAGGGCTCAAAGGGATTGTCTACAAACTGTTAATCGAGCGGCTATGAGCGTCATCACTTGCCTTCCCCGCATTACCCCGATCTTGGTGCTCCAAGAACATGCGCAGCTGAATACACTAGATGAGCTGGTGCAGCAACGACGCTATGCTCACAGCCGAAAGTCAAGCCTTACACACACAACGTGTGCACTCAGGGCATATGCTTCATTGTACTCCATTCTTCAGCCGCCTAAGCCTGTTCTTCCTCCTTGGCGCTTTGTGCAGCTAAGCGACAACCAGCCAACGTATCTACGTCGGCCATCATCTACCCGCTCGGCGGCGTCGTTTCGCGACCGAATTACAGAGCAAGTCGCCAATCTGCCGCATGACTCCATCGTTATATACGTTGACGCAACCATCCAGGCCTCCGAAACAACAACGGCAGTTTACTGTCCTTGCAAGCCTACTCTGAACTTCTGAAGACAGAAGAGGGATGTGGCATCTCCGAAGACGGATTAGCTGCAGGGAATTTGTTGGGCTGCTACGCGAGCAGCCAGATTTCATGTACAGCTTCGAGCCTGACTTGGGCCTCGATGTCTCATTCTCGTCTCAGTGTGTTTATGTTATGCCGCGGTCATGAGTTTGCACCTGTTTTCTCGTAGACATCATTGCGATCTCGACCTCCACGACTTCATGCTCTTCTTCGCCGCTATGTACTATATTGAGCCCCTCTAGAAGCGTTTGCTTGGTCCAGAATAACCGCGCATCTTTTATGCTGACTGTATTTTTGTCACTCGTAGAGCGAGACCACGGCTCGCAGAGCCTGTTACTTGGAAGGCGACGCCTTCAGGACGAACACTGCTTCCTGCACGCATGCTCATGGCAAGTTCATTGTTAGCTTGCAAACTGCACGTACTCGCGCTTTTTTTTTTCATGAATAACAGCCTTCATCACATTACACACCAAATACTGATTTCTAGTATGCCGAGGGCTGTAAAAGATGGCCAGGCGTAATGGCTTTCCAGAAATAATTAGTCCACGTAAAAGCCTTTTCTATTCGGAGTAAAATAAGAAAACTGGCGTTGTTTATAACAGCATGACATTCCGGGATAGAAGCGTCCGTGAAAGATTAAACGCATTTTACAGATCGCTGTGCAACATATGTTGCACGCCTGAGGCAGAAGCGGCTGCACACCACTTCCTAGACGTTTAGAGACAGGTTCACAACTACAAATCTCTAACGGTGTGGCTTTCTTGACAAACGTTTACAGGGGCTGGCATTACCTGAAAAAATTCATATCGTGGATTGCTGAGGCTGGATTGGTGTATGTTCAGGGGAGCTCACAGAAAAGTTTGGGGCTTCTTGTAGCATTAAATTTGCAACACGGCAAACAAGAACTCATAGTTGTTCACGAAAATCACAAGAAAGATATGAAAGGAACGCAGCTCTATGAGCACATGGTCATTATCTGCTGGATAACTTATTCAACGGACATTCGTTCGGTCTTGAAGGCGATCTGGGACAAAACACTATGCATCTGGCTATTCGCAATCCGGGTGCGCAAGATCACGCAGCAGAAGTTTAAAATACCGGGACATGAGCGTGGAAACGCTTCTCAAATCTCTTTCTTATGTTCGCGTGAAGATGAAACAAATACGCGTAAACTAGAGACAAACGAATGTTCACCAACTGTAGTATTAACTTCAGCATAATATATAGCAGGGTCTTCAAAAAGAAAGTAAGCGCACCGATATGTAGAGCTTTGATAAAAAAATAAACTCACCTTCTTTGAAAACATCACTAGTCCACTGTTCTGTAACTCCACTGCTACCGTTCTGTATCGCATGAGTTTAAAATAAGTATTCGAGATAACAAGATGACAATGCTCAGGAACACAAGAATTAACCTTCATTGTCGCGGCATAGCTCCTACTGATAGATGCGGAAGAAAAACTCAGAATAAACTCTCAAACAAAGCGGCCAAAGCGCACTTTTTGAGAATAAATTGTATTCATTTGTTAAGTGCCTATTTAAATGTTTCCGGGGCACCATCGCATTTAATGTAGCCTCCTACTTTCTTGTGAAAGAATAAAACTAGCTGCATGTTGTATTGATGATGAGATGAAGCTGTGCAACGAATGGTATTAGGCAAATCTGCTCAGTAAACTTCATTCTACACGATATCTTATAATTTGTCGCATGGAAACTCAGTTTTATTCGACAGGAGAAATAATAATAATAATATTTGGTTTTCGGGGAAAGGAAATGCAGAAATAGCAAATTAAGAATGCGCCGTTGCTGATGAGAAGGACTGGCGCTAGAAAGAAAGATGTGTGTTTAACTGCAGAATTATTATATTTCAGTTCAGAGCATAAAATAACCACACATGTACCCGCCTTTATTAAGCACTGTATTGGATATGGAAAGAGTGGACATCTTATGAAAACTGCGCTATCGGCTGCTACAACACGACTACCGAGTGCAGTACATTTATTCAGCATGCTAAATTAACTGGCCGCTATCTTACCTTTATTAAGTGAAATGTATGCTCGCTACCAGCAGGAATAAATATTAGACACTTGCGGCGGGAGTAGGCAGTAAACTGTCGTATGTACCGTTAATGCGGACTTTGCGCTGCAGACAGCGCTAACTATAAATTGTGTGCCATGCTGTAGCGTCCCTGAAGTGGACGCAAGCAAATCGGGCCTTCCAGTGGCAAAAATGCAAACACAATCAGCGCTGGTTTCAAGAAGTTTTCCCCCATAAATATGAAGAAGTCGCTAAACGAGCATTAGGCAAAAACGAATGTTGGTCTGTAGCAATATGTCCTCATTCTAACGAAATTACCCTATTTTTACTGGAAACTAATCTCTGGTAGGTTAGGAAAGCCTATAAATTAGAAACAGGTGTCGCTTTGACTGGCCGGCTTCACAACTAAGTCACGGTCTGTGGAGATAGTTCTTTCGACGCAGAACCCAGAAGCTAGCCTGTGACGTCATTCACTTAAAAAGAGCAATCATGCAGTGTGCTTTTTATGAAGCCGTGACTTTTGATGAGGTGAAGACAAAATTTTTACATGAATTTTCCTATCAATATTATTGCGGAGGACACTTAAAAATATTTATGTGCTTTGAATTCGATAGAATTATTTATCTTTATTTTCTGTATTTCTTTATTTGCTTGCTTTTTAGTTTTATTTCTTTTTACAGTTGCAAGGCAACGCATAAGCAAGATTCTCCATTGTTCGCCATGAAGCAAAGCGGTTTTGTGGCCTATTGCTCGCGTGCCTGCCTCGCAATGCGGGCGTTCTGTATTAAATTTTCCTAACCATCCGAAAAAAATTTATTTTGCTTTGATACGTTGCTCACGTCATCCTAGATTTTTGGGGTCCCTGTTATATAGTGCTCAACGCCGACACAGGGTTTTCTGATCGATGACCCATATAATAATTTTTAGTTGAAATGCATCGAGAAAGAGAGCATGGCGCCCGGTTAGTTGGCGGTGCACAATGTCCAGCAGCCATTGCAAAAAGCAGGCGAGAGACACAAGACTGTTATGGTACCAATTGTAATTGATGTTTTGAGCACCCCTTTATCCTCGAATTTCTGGTTATTGCGACGGAGGTTGCGAAAAGAAACATGAGAAAGGCTACATGGACGGTGCCGCATGAGTGAGGTACATACAGTACAAACCTTTCATGTGGGACATCATATGTAAGCCGAGGTCATTCCTGCATCAATGGCAGGCTACGGCAGCATGCCAAAAATGTAGAAAGCAACAACAAATTCGTACAGACGATTACTATAATCGGCAATGCGGTGTTGAGTGCAGCTCTTCACACACCACCTGCTAGCGGCGGCAGGGGGCGCTTTACGCTGCTAGCCACCCTCCGGCATCTTCCCGTAGGGCAAGATTTGAGAATACCAAGATTGGGGGCCGCAATGGGAATGAAAGTGTATAGTTCGAAGAGAGTTATTATAATAAAATTAACTCCGATAGGTCCGTCAGTGATACATCTGTACGCATTTAGTGTGTCGCATTTGCACTTTTAAATAAGTTTTACACTGCAATTTTTTGCCCCAGCTTAGGTGCTTCAGTATCGATGGCAGATGTCGCGGCTAGCTAAAATATTTTCCTTCCTTTTTACTATTATTTTTAATACAACCTCTACCACCACCACCACTCTGCCGAAATGTCCCCTCTGCGCGCATGCTCGCCTTTAATATCCATTGCGCTGTGTACAGCGACTTGATCACACAGTTGAGAGTAGCGCTAGTGAATGTCTTGTCGTCGTCGGCTGGCTTTCGCGCTAACCCCTTCACAAATTACATCGTTCACTGCCCGACAGGGTTCAACTGAACTAGAATTAGTCACAGATTGAATTTTTACTAGGAAGAAAAAAATGCAAGGAGCTGCCCTGCAGGGCAGACCAACTTTCTCCCTGAGCATTGTAGAGCAGAAAAGCTTACGTTGTTAATGCATTCAAAACAAGTCAATGAATCGGAGCAAGCAGCAGAAGTTTTGAAGAGATTCCATATCTCCCTTCTTAGGCAAAATCGTCTTCTGGCCACCGCGGTGGATTAGTGGTTACGGTGCTGGAGTCTTGAACCAAAAGGCCCGGGTTCGATCTCGGCCGCGGTGGTTACATTTCGATGGAGGCAAAATGCTAGAGGCGCATGTGCTGTGCGATGTCAGCGCAACGTAAAGAATATCACGTGACGAAAATATCTGGAGTCCTCCACTACGCCGTGCCTCATAGCTTGAGCCGATTTACGGCCGTTAAATGCGATAACACAAAACGAAATTCTTTTTTTAGGCCTCAGATTTGCACGGGCCACATGAGCGCTCGGAGCGATTGCCAAGCGAACTTCTTAAATGGTCGGTCGATTGAGGCATAAGGTAAGGGAAGCACGTGCTTCGTATGCCGCCGCCCATTTGTCTCTTCTTACTGTTTGAAAGAAGACTCTTGCATTGGTCTCGAACTGCGGTAAATGCGGTAGCGTGCACTGCGCATGTCATACTTCAGTAAAAGTTATGAGGGCTGATATTGTCATGCATCCAAGATCTATATAACAATTAAAAAAAATCTAGTAGTGTCCTCTCGCCAAGTCTAAACCGCATGACCGGACTCTAATAGTAAATGTTACAATTATCATGCTGATTATGATGCATTTTTGAAGTTAAAAAGCAAGTTAAATCTCTGTAAACCTTGGTGCCGACAATTACAACTACGCGTTCCGGTAAACAAGGCGTTTACAGCTGCTTCGAAAGGGGTTAACATCATTCGAGGCTCTTGTGTGAAGGGCAAACCACGTAATGTGTCATAACGGCGCCTGCAAACGACACGAAGCACATTCCTTCTCCCCGCGCATGTTTCCCGGTAAAGGTCAAAGTTGCGTTCTCCTTTCGTTGTCGTAAGCAAAAACGCCAGGCTAAAGTTGAATACAAACAGCATATCTCCTTTGAAATCAGGCATGCAACTCAAGTACATTTCACTTCTCCGGTTTCACTCTTGGTAGAGCCAGGCATGTGAATTTTCAAGTGACGTCAGATTGGGTAATTGGGTGTCGTTTTACAGCTTCGCAGTCTAACCCACTTCACAGCGTGAATTTGAGTCCCAAGTTTCTAAAACGAACGATTTACTGGCCGCGAACTTGCGCTTTCTTCGTGGTGGTACTTCGAGGAGGCACATGACGTCACAACACGCGCCTCGCCGCGGATATTTCTCTTTTTCTTGCTCCCGAGTCACTACTGCGAATGCGCCACTAGTAGCACCGAGCCGCGGGTGTTTCGCCGCTGCTCAGCGCCGTGCATTTCCTCAAAATCCAACTTTCAATTTTCAGTTTTCTCTTTCCTCTTTCCCTTCCTCCTTTATCTCTTTATTTACGGTGTTGTTCGGGTGTCCTCCAATATGTGTGAGACAGTTACTGTGTCATTTCCTTTCCTCAAAAACCAAACAAAACTAGCGAGCCGACGGTGTTCATTGAGTTCATTGGCGTTGAATACTTTGCAAATGCCGTTCATTTTCACGAAAGGAAAGGCACACAACCCACTCCGTGGGTCAGTAGAAACTTCAATCTCGCTTTCACGTATGTGGCGTTGGTTTCCAACTGCAGAAGCCTGCTTTGATTGCTTTCCGCACACTGGATAGAAAGCGCGCCCTCCCTGCCACCCTGGGAAGTGGCATGCAGTTAATGATTGATCTCGAGACAAAGATCACGAAATGAGCGCTAAGGCCAATCTATTGCTGCAGTGCTGCATGTCAGCCACAACGCTGTCAGCGCTAGTGCATTCAGGCCACATCTCTCTCTCTCTCTCTCATCACCCCCACATGTATCAAAGCACGAATGAGGCGGCCGCATATCAAGAGAGCCCGTTATGCGCCCTTCATTTCTTCAAAGCCATCGCCGTCTAGAACTTTGTCAACGCCAACGCCAACGAACACATTGAACGGCGACATCTTTCGCTTTGTGTATCGTGGATTAGCTCAGCAAATCCAGATTAATTTTTTCTTCCGTCACGGCATCGTTTACGTAACAGCAGGGATGTGAGGTGCTTACTGCGCCTTTTCATTTTCTTGAAATGATGAACGGGTTACCCGACACGATAGCTGAGTGGTTACGGCACTCGTCTACAGAGCCGGTGTAGCGGAGTTCGAACCCACTGCGGAGGCCGCGTTTCGATGGAGGCGAAACGCAAAAGGTGCCTCTGTTGAGCGCGACGTCAGTGCACGGTAAAGATCCCCAGTTGGTCGAAATTATTCCTGAGATTTCCAGTGTGGCACCTCTGTATTCCTTTCTTCTTTCACTCCCCGTTTACCCTTCGCTTACGGCGCGGTTCGGGTGTCAACCTAGATATCTGAGACAGGCAGTGCACCCTTTTCTTTCTACGAAAACAAACTTTTGCAAATTATGGCCCCGTCGAAATTCCGGTGAACATGGTGACAACCAGCGCGTTGGCTCAGTGGTTAGGGCGCGCGGCTACTGATCCGGAGAACCCGGGTAATAACCCGACCGCGGCGGCCGCGTTTCCATGGCGGCGAAACGTAAAGGCGCTCGTGCTCTGTGCGAGGTCCGTGCAGGGTAAAGATCCCCAGGGGGTCTAAATTATTCCGGAGCCGCCCAGTACGACACCCTTTTCTTACTTCCTTCTCTCAGTTCCTTTTTTATCTCCTTCCTTGCGGCGCGGTTCAGGTGTCTGCTGATATCTGAGACAGATACTGCGCCATTTCCTGGCCACAACAGCCAATTCAATTATAATAGCTCTCGCGTTTATACGGGCGCCGAGCCACTCTTTCGTCCGCTGCTCAGGAAATAAGCACATGTCTATCAACACCCCGCGACACAAAGTTCTGAGTTCAATAAGTGTCCCCAACGGTACTTTGCTTGGTGCCGTGCTTCTGTTTATACGTTGTGGTGTCGAATCTTTGCTATTTGCCGAAAGCGAGCGGACATATGTGTCAACAGCTCTGTCCTAAATAATTAATCAACTACATCGGTGACCCCGCGGAATTCGCCGCTCTGTGTACAAGACACCCTGATTGCGCAAATAAATGCATCCTCATAGAGCCGGAAATGGTGTGGGGCCAGTGCTGTGCGCCACCACCGATGCCTCATTTCCGATCAATAGTCTGATAATGAAAAATTCTTTCTCATTTTTAGTTGAACAGCGCAAGCTAAGTGCAGAAAACGAACAAGAAACAGGACGTTCGTGCGGGTCCTTTGTGTTCGGTTCCTGTGTTTTTTCGATTTTCTCTGTTCCACAGAAACTGAACCTCTGCGAAGTAGCCAGATTGTTCATCATCCTTCAATTCTCTCTTATACTTTAGAACGACTGCTCAAATAGAGAGTAGAAAGCGGCTAATCCAGTTGTAGCATAAGAAGGATGTTTGTTCTTCAAATTGTGGACTTCCACGTCCGGATACACATCCAACGAATTACGAGGAAGAACTTTAGCGGCGTTAATTCATTGCTTTATATACAAGTTAATACGATGAGCACCGACAACATGAAAATAATCGGCCTCTTCATTTCTCTGCTTGAGGGGCACTCCAATTTTCTTCTCTTCCCTTACGGCGCAGTACGGCTGTCCACCGAGATATGGCGTTTGCGTGATCCACGACGCGGCGCAAGACTATTCCTTCGAGTAAACTATGTACGGACTGAACCGGCGCGACAATCTGCAATGGCGTCTTGCCAGCGTTAGGATGAATCCCGTTCCAGAACCCTGGAACCAGTGTTGCAGCAGTGGCCAGTTGGTTTTTCCCAGTTATGTGCTAAAAATTTCCCATTTTTTCCCGCAAATATATTTTTCGAAACATAGAAATTTTAGACTGAATACAGCCAAGGTAATAAATAAAACATTAAATGAAATAAAATAAATTGAAAACCCATTAATAATCAACATCAGTGCTGGATTGTTATAGATCACATCTTCGTCAATCACCACTTCGTTTTCGTTATTTTCTGCGTTGGGACCGGGACCAGCTCGGCTACTTCCATTTCCTTTCTAGTCTCTCCTGTGTAGACCGTAGATATTTTTCGGGAATTCCTTTACACCAACATGCGTACATAGGGGATCGTGTGACTAAAGAGCTGGGAGTGGTTGGAAGCAGTTAATGAAAGGGTCACTGCCACTGCAGGTGGAAGAAATCCAAGGACGCAGCACTCGATGCCTGATTGAACCTGAATGGGCCAGGGCTCTGTATCTAAGGCTAGGCCGCAAATTAAAGCCAAACATCAAGCGAAATTTCCTCTCTCGACACCAGTCAGGCCGCCTTCATAACAACATTTTTCCTTCATCTCTGCACATTTTCCCGAAAAAGCACATTTAAAACCCCGGCTTTTAGCGATACCGAAATTTCCCACGTTTTCGATGTGTTATTAAACAAAATTCTTTTTTACCTCAGTGGCTTGACCTTCCCACGATGTGAGATATTTCCCACGATTCGGCAACATTGCCGAAAACGAAAATCTCGCGAAAGGTACGGCCCCTGTCAGATTGGTGTCAAGCCTGGGTGCTCTATATGGTGTGCGCATACTGACCTCGAAAGCCGTGTCCGCCTAGCGCGTCGGCGTCGACAGCATGCTGCGCTGGTAACTCTAGACATCTCGAAAGCACATGACAGTGTCGAACATGGGCCTCTGATGTACAGACTACGTGCTCTGGGCTTGCCAAGTTATTTTGTGGAATGGGTGTCAGCTTTCCTGGCTGACCGAGAATTTTATTGTTGTCAACGCGGAGTTTCTACACGGAAATTTCATCAATCTAGAGGTGTGCCTCAAGGTGCAGTTCTCTCCCCTGTTCTATTCAACCTCTTACTCAGTTGGATTCCGACTTCCCCTGACGTGACTACGTACGTGTATGCAGACGATATAGCTTTCTTTGCTGCTGCGAGTGATTTACATTCTGTGTATATGGTTTTACAGTCATATTTAAATTCCCTTGACCGATGGTTATGTGAATTACATTTAAGTCTTAATGTAAACAAGTGCGCTTTGCTACCTTTTCCGGTTACTCAACAGGTACACATTTCATTGTCTTATCGTCATCATGTCATTCCTCAGGTATGCTCCCTAAAGTATCTCGGGGTAACTTATGACTCCTCTCTCTCTTGGCGGTCACATATAGATCAGGTTGCTGCGAAAGGGATTCGGGCGGTAGGCGTTCTGCGAAGGATAAGTAGCCCTCGCTGCGGTATGCGCAGACATACTCTGCTGCTGATTTATAAAATGTATATCCGGCCAATCTTGGAATTCGGTTGCGTTTTGTTTTCTGGAGCAGCTGCATACAAACTGCGCCCACTTCTGCTCTTAGAGCGAGAAGCTCTGCGTCTGTGTTTGGGTCTCCCTAAATACGTGGCAAACAATGTTTTGTATCTGGAAGCGCGGGTGCCGTCTCTTACTGCAAGGTTTCGCCTTTTGACAGTACAAACGTTTTTAAAGTTTTGCGACTCGGAGCAGCATGAATCCGAGTTGATCTTCCTAGGGCAGCGAGCGGAGTTCTTGGGCGTCGGATGGTCTCGCCTTCAAACTCCCCAAATCTGTTTCGTTGAATCTTTGCTGGGCCCACTCAACGTGAGAATACCTGAAATTGTCCCGGTGCGGTCCATCCCTGCAAATGTGTCTATCATGTACGATGACATTTATCCACGTAATGCAAAATTGCTGCCTTTCGCATGGTTAAATGGTATGTTGCAGGATTATTTGTCGACCTTCAGCTCACATGTTGCATTTGCGACTGATGGCTCGGTGTGTGCAGAAAACGCAGGTGTAGGTATTTACTCCCAGTCCCTTGACCGGTCTTTTTCTCTCCGTCCCCAAGATTTCACTCCTATCTATCTGGCTGAGTTTCTAGCAGTGGTTCTCGCTCAGCGCAAGGTACCAATTTCTTTATCAGCAGTAATAATAATTACAGACTCGTTATCTTTATGCACTTCCCTCTCGGCGTCCACTGAATCGCAGCTCTTTCGGATTCTAAAATTCCTGATCCCTCCACACATCACATCAATTCGATTTCTTTGGGTTCCTGGGCACAGGGGTCTTCTATTAAATGAATCAGCTGATGCTTTAGCGAAGACAGCCCTGAGTGGACCGATTGTTGACCCGCTTCCAACAACTGCTTATATCACGGCGGCACGCTTTCGACGGTACACTGTAATGAACGAATTGGGCGCATCAGCGCTGACTTCCTTGGACGACTTCCAGCACCTACTGTTCCCATGAAGAAGCTCAGTCTGGCGATCGCGCAATCTTGAAGTTTCCTTCACGAGGCTTCGTTGCCGATTGCCGCAACTAAATTTTTACCTATACAGGCCTGGTCTGGCGATCTCCCCATTGTGTCCGTATTGTGCGGAGCCGGAAACAATAGAGCACTTTCTTCTTTTTTGCCGTCGCTACTCATCGATTAGGAGGCGACTATTAGAAGTTCCAATACAGAATCTCAGTTTGCTCATGTCTTCTGCGGTTGTTCTGTCTCTTGGCGCTTCTATGCTTGGCCATACCAATGGGAATGTTTGCTCTGCCGTACAAAATTATCTACTATAATCAAAACGTGTACCTTCATGAGCTTTCGTCCTGCCCATCCTATTATCAGCTTCTGTATTTCGGTTTTTACAACCACTTATAGTAATCCCTACCCCTTCTCTGCCTAAATTTTAGTTTGTATGACCCCCCTAACCTCCTGCAACCACCTCGGCTACGAAAATTGTGCAATCCAAATTTTGGTAGGTCATCCTATGCTTGCCACATGCAAGTGGTCATTTAAATAGTCACCGTCTGGTTATGGCCAATCCCCCTAGTGGGTATGTGCCATTGTGTGAGGTCAACAACAACAACAATAACATTTCGTCAGTCCCAAAGAGCGTGCGATGAGAGCCGTCTTAAGGCATCAGAAACTGTAGCTGCTCTGTAGGCGCTGGGGCCCGTTTTGATTTCCTCTGGGGCCAAATTTTGGGTAATATATATTGTCACGGGCTAGAAGACGATAAATTGGGCAGTGGCGCGACGCGTAACGCTAGCGCTAGGCCAACCGCTATTAAATCGTGGTGGTAAACAACAACTCGTGCCATAGCCATCTGTCATTACGTTCTCTTCATCCACTTGCCGCCAGATAACATTTGATGAAAGCACTGGCTACTGGGTGCAGCATCGCCGTGCTGGAATTGGAGCTTCGGCATGCTGCCTGTGCCTTGGTCGTCGGCCTTGTGTTCCTGGTCCGCACCGCCGGGCTGTCTCCCAGCCCGCCCGACGAGAACCGGCCTCGCCGTTCGCCGCAGCCTCGTCCCCCGTCCCGACCACAAGACACGACAGACTGATCCTACTGAGTAGACACAAACTTATCCGACCTATCCGAGACACGTGAGCATACAGCCAACCTTGCCCATTATGTTTGTTGCGCCGATGGACCTTCGCCGTCGGCTAAAGCTGACCTTTGTGTCGGAAGCAGACTAGCGCTCATCCGATTATCTCTTCATCTATTTCATCCTGACGGAAAGCTTCTTCTCTTCTGTGTTCATCCCTCTTGTCACGCCCATCGTCACCTCTCACGCTTCATTGTCACTGCCATTTTTGTAGCTCGTGCGATTGGGACGATCGCTTGGTGGCCCCGGGTAGTGTCACAGACTAGGAGACGACGAAGTGGCCAGTGGCGCGGCAGGTAGTGCTAGCGCTAGGCTCACTGAATTTAAATTGTTCCACAGGTCTTCTTTTCATCGGCTTGCCGTCACGTAACAATATCATTGGCTAAAACGTTCGGAACCATTCGGACCAGTCCGGCTTAATTTTCGACCACATTTTCACTGCGATTATGTGATGTTAATCTCAGATTGTCCAGCATGGGAGTGAGTCTCAGATATTGGAACTGCTTAGCGAAATGAATCCAAAATACTGGAACTTCTTAGTGTAAAACTTCCGCCTATTATGCGGGAGGCGGAAGTTTTAAATCAATACAGTGTAGGGACGCAGATGTATATAATGGGGAAGAGGCAGAGGAAATCTCTCGACCTAGTGACCAGCTATTTTGATGCCTAAACGCTTTTAAAACCTGCCACACAAGCCCTTAGCGAACTGTCTTTGGTCTGGGATATCAAGGTACAAAGAGAGGCCACTTTATTACTGGAGTAGGCGGTAAGTCGCACAAACTGTAAGCGTGTGCGCTAAATAAAGCACGAAAGAGTTCTGTTCGCATGGCTATGTTCCTGGCGACGTCCTGAGGCATTGATGACGCGAAAAAGCGAAAAGATAACTTTGGCCACGGCACATCCAGTAATTAGTGTTTGGCAACGTTACCTCACATGAACACACGATTTCCATTTCCCCCGTGCAAGCGTGGCGCCTGGTACAATATGAACCTTTACAAATCAGTGCAACGTCCAGGCAGGCATTTTAGCGCCCTGTTGCAGAATACCACCTAAAAGAATGAAGTATGTTTCAAACTCCTGTATCTATTGAAGCCCCCAGTTCCTGCGCATCCAGGCCAGGTTGCCAAAGTTGTGTGACTATTCCTCAAAGCAGGATCAGTGGAGAGCTTTAGTCACGGGAATTCCTCGTGGAGCTCACTGCAGCAGCAGCGTAAAGACATCGGCGGTGGAGATAGAATCGATTGATGGCTGCTGAAGGTGGCGAGCTTGAATTTCGGTTGTGGTTAAGCTAGGCTGGGGCAGGGAAACGCTTCTTACAATGAATGGCATCAGCACCAAGCCATACTCTGTAGTCACGTCTGAATCTATAGTCCAATCGATGGTGATGTGGGGCCGCTCCTTAGTGAAAGTCTAAAGCCAGAAGAGGACCAGCAGCATGATTGATCACGAAAACAATGGCGAAGCAAATGATGCTGTGTAGTCTAAATAAGCTGCGGTGCTGGCCCTTGGCGGTTGTTTGTTCGGTGGTAACAACCTCGAAATACGGCGTAGACAAAGAAGTCCACGAGATCATGCGTCTCCTCCTCGGCCGCTTGCGATGCCCCTGTATAAATTCGCGGTGCCAACTCATTCGCCCAGGAAGCGGGAAGAAACATGTTATAGCGCTCAATTAAGGACATCGATTGCAGAGTTTACTCGCTATAAAGTGAACAGCAAGAGATACGCTCTAATGATGCGAAATTAAAAAAGTGGACATGCTAGCATCAATTCTAACATTTACGTTTATAAGAAAGCTGAACAGACAACCGCAACGGTAGTCTTGAGGTGCAGCATCCCCCTCACATTCGGGAAATGCGGCGTGCGATCTCCAGTGCTGCCGGCTACCCACCGGTGACAAAATATGTGCTAGCTTCCCCTGGTTTATTCAGGGGGAAATGCTTGGGAAATGGGTCTCGCTCGCTCTCGCTGCTTGTTTCAGGTGTCTAACCACGTGATTCGATCTTGTTGAACAAAGGCCAGCGCTCGACGCCTAGAAACCGGGGGGGAAAGAGGGATCTGTTAAAGACGGCGTCGTCTTTTCGGCGGGCGCGGTTGTTGCCAGGCGCGTCAGTTTTTTCAATCTCCTCACGACCCCCGACATCTCTCTCGATATATGATTACATTTTAAATGTTTTCACCACCACCACCAACCACATCTTTCATCTCTCCTGTCATCACGTGGCAGCGAGTATGGCTCAGCTCGAGCCAGTGGGCAGGACTATGCACTTTCCTTGTCATCCTTCCTTTAATAGCAACAACAACAACAACAACGAATCCGCAGAGGCATGGAGCCAGATCCGGTTACTGGGTCTAGCTCTTCCTTCTATTAAGCAGTGGAGGCGCCATGCTGCTTCTAGCAATCTCTGACAGAGAGCGCCACGCAGGGGCGTTGGCTAGAAAAAGTCCCGAGAGCGGGCTTGTCGAGTTGACGAAACCGATGAAGGACGGCAGGTACCTCTGGAGAAGCAGTGGCACAGACAAGTAGAGTATGTCAAGTGGGAAAGGGCAGCGGATGCTGCAAACGTCTCCGCGTCGACATTGGCCACTGGTTCGGTTGCCTTTCGCTCCACATAACCTAGCTCAGCCGAGTTAAGCCACAGCCATTTTTCTGCAAGTGGACATCACCTCCATGCACTTGAAAGCGCGATTGAATTCTCCACTTGCCATAAGAGTAGTCATCCGATTTTACTTTCCTCAAAACCAACCTCCTCCTTCTTTGTTCACGCCAACGCCAATGAACTGAAAGAACGCCTGTGACCTATTCAAATAATTTAAACTTGGTCTTCAGGAAAGCAAATGGCGCATCAACGGTCTCATGTATCCCGGTGGACACCGGAACCACGCCGTAAGGCAGGGACAAAGGAGGGGAAGAAAAAAATGGCGCCGTAGTTGAGGGGTCCGGAATAATTTCGACCACCTGGAAATCTTTAAGGTGCACTGGCAGCGCACACAGCACACGGGCGCCTTTTTTGCATTTTGCATCCATCGAAGTGAGGCCACCGCGGTCGGGAACGAACATGGAAACTCCAGCTCAGCAGCAGAGAGCTCTAACCACTGAGCCACCGCGGCTGGTCGGGCTATTGCTCCTGTGCCATGTTTCTGCCAGATCGTTGTAAACGCCAAAGCAAGCAGCGCACATCTCTGTGACTAACGTCACATCGCTGACAGCGCGATTGATTTTTTCACTGACACAAGTAGCCAGATCTGTGTGCTTCGTTTGCTTTCGTGAGTTCTCCGCTCAGATGGAAGCTGATGACGACGTTCAATGCCCAGGCGGTGAATAACTTTATTACCGGCGGGAGCCCTTAGACGTTTATACCGAGAACATGGAGGCAGTTGCTTTTGAGGGCTATTGCATTTTGTATAATATCAATAACGCGCCTTTTTGTTAGATGCGCACGTCTAAAATTTCGTCCCAGGTTGTCTAATTACGCATGCGAGACAGCGGTCTCGGCGTGAAGCACCTCCTTCAGGTGACGGAGCTGTTGCGTATCCCACACCGCCTTACAAGAGCGTTCAGCGAACGGCGAGGCGGATGAATTTTGTTCTGGAGCAGCGTTTTCCTACTTAGCGATCGAAACCGATGAACCACTGTTGAGTCGGCAATAAGGGAGAGCTATTTCTTTAAGCGATCGCATCTGCAGCTGGTAAAAAGACGAGATGCCGCTCGCTGCCCACTCTTGCAAGACGGAGTTCCATACGCAACAGCTGTGTCACACGTAGGAAGTGCTTCACGCTGACAGCCGCCGTCTGGCATGCGTAATTAGACGAACTGGTACGAAATTTTAGACGTGCGCCTCTCAAGACTTAGGCGCTTTACTAAAATTGTACAAATGGAATAGTCCTCCAAAGCAACGGCCTCCAAGTTCTCAATCTAATCATGCACGCTAACGTCAGCCCATAAAAAAATAATTAATGAATATTAGTTAATTGCAGAATTTACGTGGACAATGATTGCTCCAATTTGTGTCCGTCTGGCCGAATTGCCAACGTGCAAAAGCGGCATTAGCGTATGGCGTTTCACATTTTTTTAAATCAGTAAATTGTAATTTTGAACACGATGTATACATGCTTCTTTGAATTAGGGCTTGTGGAGAAGAAGAGCGCCACAGCTGCTTCTTCTCCTTCTTGGATATCCGTTCCTAGGGATCAGAAGGGCTAAGATCATTTGTTAAGTATCAGTGGCGATGTCCCCGCTCTGCAAGAATGTAGGCTTACTCTTCATGCGGAGGTATTCGAGTAGCCGACTGCCTGTTTTGCTGTTAGATAATCTTAGATCTGTGGAGAATTTGGCCTTGAGAGGTCTCCTGTAGAGTGCCATGAACTCCTATTTTTTGAACAATTCAGGGATGCTGGCGTTCTCTGGTAGGCCTCGTGGTTTCAGACCGCTTTTTGTATAATTTTTGTAATTTTCCTTTCTCTCTTTTATTCCGCGTTAATACCGTGGGGAGTATGCGAACCTACTAGGGGTGGTTGTTGTTGTTGCCTCAAATACTATGGCACACACCCACGGTAGGGGATTGGCCAGTGTTTGGTGCAGATCCAAACAGGGAAAACTTATCCACGTTTATCTTAAGTGGCTCTTAAAATATATTTTGACAGGAAAGTAAAGGCATCGAGAAGTTAACACAAAAATCTCCCAGTTTCAATGATATGCTTGTGAAGAAGTTGCCACACCTGCCTAATGGCATGCCCTTTGAGGTTTCCACCGAAGGAGAAGTGCACCGGAAGAGTAAACGGCAGCGCTTATTGAGTGAGAGGAGTTTGCAAAAACTGAATTCTCAGCGGTGCAAACCGCCCGCAGTAGAGGATGAAATGATCAATCGTTTCAACGTCCCCTCAGGACGCACTTAGATTCGACAGTGTAAACACAGAACGGCATTAATATAGATTAAGGCCAGCAATCCTGTAGCGCAACAGCGTCATAGAAACTTCACATTGTCTTGATGCGCAAAACATATGTTTCATGGGAATTTTAAATGTTCGAAATTTGTTGTGCCCAGGATGGTCTTGTGGCTCTGGCAGTGGTGTATTTGATAACGTTCATAACGGGACGTGGTCAGCATGCTGAGGTTCAGAACGACATGGGCAACAGGCCTATTGATGGTTGATTTCGCTAAGAAATCGGGGATCGAATTTGAGGTAATGCCACAGTGCCTTGGGATCCACTGAAAGCGCACATCTTGCCAAATGTCGTGGAAAAAACCACATTAGGATTGGTACAAGAGACTAGTTGCCGAACTTTGTAGTGCTTCCAAGACTGAGAGGCAGTCCGAGAGAATGATTACTTGAGAAATATTGCGGGAAAATTTTTTGAACGGCAAAACAAATAGCGATTAATTCAGCAGCGAAAATTAGTGTATAATCAGGGACCCACATAGAATAACTCCAAACTAGTGCTCCTGGATCATTTTAGAATTTTTCAATTTTAGGACCCCGTCTCCAATGAGTGCAAGCGCCACTTGGATGCCACTGACGCCATTCCGACCGAAAAAATTCAACGGTAAACTTTGGCCGGCAGGCTGGTGAACCAGGGAACCGGACCCCCATCCGGGGAAGCTAAAGACATTGCACGAGGCCGAAGGGGCATTGAATCTAACTCTCGCTACAGCAATAAAAAACACCTGGCCAAAACCCAAACACGTGGAACGTCCTCACGGTAAAAGGAAGAAGAGGGAGTCCTGAGGAGGCAACAAGATCAAAAACAGGAACTGCGGCATCAACTGACAGGCCAGCAGCAGCAGCAGCAGCAGCAGCAGCAGCAGCAGCAGCAGCAGCAGCAGCAGCAGCAGCAGCAGCAGCAGCAGCAGCAGCAGCAGCAGCAGCAGCAGCAGCAGCAGCAGCAGCAGCAGCAGCAGCAGCAGCAGCAGCAGCAGCAGCAGCAGCAGCAGCAGCAGCAGCAGCAGCAGCAGCAGCAGCAGCAGCAGCAGCAGCAGCAGCAGCAGCAGCAGCAGCAGCAGCAGCAGCAGCAGCAGCAGCAGCAGCAGCAGCAGCAGCAGCAGCAGCAGCAGCAGCAGCAGCAGCAGCAGCAGCAGCAGCAGCAGCAGCAGCAGCAGCAGCAGCAGCAGCAGCAGCAGCAGCAGCAGCAGCAGCAGCAGCAGCAGCAGCAGCAGCAGCAGCAGCAGCAGCAGCAGCAGCAGCAGCAGCAGCAGCAGCAGCAGCAGCAGCAGCAGCAGCAGCAGCAGCAGCAGCAGCAGCAGCAGCAGCAGCAGCAGCAGCAGCAGCAGCAGCAGCAGCAGCAGCAGCAGCAGCAGCAGCAGCAGCAGCAGCAGCAGCAGCAGCAGCAGCAGCAGCAGCAGCAGCAGCAGCAGCAGCAGCAGCAGCAGCAGCAGCAGCAGCAGCAGCAGCAGCAGCAGCAGCAGCAGCAGCAGCAGCAGCAGCAGCAGCAGCAGCAGCAGCAGCAGCAGCAGCAGCAGCAGCAGCAGCAGCAGCAGCAGCAGCAGCAGCAGCAGCAGCAGCAGCAGCAGCAGCAGCAGCAGCAGCAGCAGCAGCAGCAGCAGCAGCAGCAGCAGCAGCAGCAGCAGCAGCAGCAGCAGCAGCAGCAGCAGCAGCAGCAGCAGCAGCAGCAGCAGCAGCAGCAGCAGCAGCAGCAGCAGCAGCAGCAGCAGCAGCAGCAGCAGCAGCAGCAGCAGCAGCAGCAGCAGCAGCAGCAGCAGCAGCAGCAGCAGCAGCAGCAGCAGCAGCAGCAGCAGCAGCAGCAGCAGCAGCAGCAGCAGCAGCAGCAGCAGCAGCAGCAGCAGCAGCAGCAGCAGCAGCAGCAGCAGCAGCAGCAGCAGCAGCAGCAGCAGCAGCAGCAGCAGCAGCAGCAGCAGCAGCAGCAGCAGCAGCAGCAGCAGCAGCAGCAGCAGCAGCAGCAGCAGCAGCAGCAGCAGCAGCAGCAGCAGCAGCAGCAGCAGCAGCAGCAGCAGCAGCAGCAGCAGCAGCAGCAGCAGCAGCAGCAGCAGCAGCAGCAGCAGCAGCAGCAGCAGCAGCAGCAGCAGCAGCAGCAGCAGCAGCAGCAGCAGCAGCAGCAGCAGCAGCAGCAGCAGCAGCAGCAGCAGCAGCAGCAGCAGCAGCAGCAGCAGCAGCAGCAGCAGCAGCAGCAGCAGCAGCAGCAGCAGCAGCAGCAGCAGCAGCAGCAGCAGCAGCAGCAGCAGCAGCAGCAGCAGCAGCAGCAGCAGCAGCAGCAGCAGCAGCAGCAGCAGCAGCAGCAGCAGCAGCAGCAGCAGCAGCAGCAGCAGCAGCAGCAGCAGCAGCAGCAGCAGCAGCAGCAGCAGCAGCAGCAGCAGCAGCAGCAGCAGCAGCAGCAGCAGCAGCAGCAGCAGCAGCAGCAGCAGCAGCAGCAGCAGCAGCAGCAGCAGCAGCAGCAGCAGCAGCAGCAGCAGCAGCAGCAGCAGCAGCAGCAGCAGCAGCAGCAGCAGCAGCAGCAGCAGCAGCAGCAGCAGCAGCAGCAGCAGCAGCAGCAGCAGCAGCAGCAGCAGCAGCAGCAGCAGCAGCAGCAGCAGCAGCAGCAGCAGCAGCAGCAGCAGCAGCAGCAGCAGCAGCAGCAGCAGCAGCAGCAGCAGCAGCAGCAGCAGCAGCAGCAGCAGCAGCAGCAGCAGCAGCAGCAGCAGCAGCAGCAGCAGCAGCAGCAGCAGCAGCAGCAGCAGCAGCAGCAGCAGCAGCAGCAGCAGCAGCAGCAGCAGCAGCAGCAGCAGCAGCAGCAGCAGCAGCAGCAGCAGCAGCAGCAGCAGCAGCAGCAGCAGCAGCAGCAGCAGCAGCAGCAGCAGCAGCAGCAGCAGCAGCAGCAGCAGCAGCAGCAGCAGCAGCAGCAGCAGCAGCAGCAGCAGCAGCAGCAGCAGCAGCAGCAGCAGCAGCAGCAGCAGCAGCAGCAGCAGCAGCAGCAGCAGCAGCAGCAGCAGCAGCAGCAGCAGCAGCAGCAGCAGCAGCAGCAGCAGCAGCAGCAGCAGCAGCAGCAGCAGCAGCAGCAGCAGCAGCAGCAGCAGCAGCAGCAGCAGCAGCAGCAGCAGCAGCAGCAGCAGCAGCAGCAGCAGCAGCAGCAGCAGCAGCAGCAGCAGCAGCAGCAGCAGCAGCAGCAGCAGCAGCAGCAGCAGCAGCAGCAGCAGCAGCAGCAGCAGCAGCAGCAGCAGCAGCAGCAGCAGCAGCAGCAGCAGCAGCAGCAGCAGCAGCAGCAGCAGCAGCAGCAGCAGCAGCAGCAGCAGCAGCAGCAGCAGCAGCAGCAGCAGCAGCAGCAGCAGCAGCAGCAGCAGCAGCAGCAGCAGCAGCAGCAGCAGCAGCAGCAGCAGCAGCAGCAGCAGCAGCAGCAGCAGCAGCAGCAGCAGCAGCAGCAGCAGCAGCAGCAGCAGCAGCAGCAGCAGCAGCAGCAGCAGCAGCAGCAGCAGCAGCAGCAGCAGCAGCAGCAGCAGCAGCAGCAGCAGCAGCAGCAGCAGCAGCAGCAGCAGCAGCAGCAGCAGCAGCAGCAGCAGCAGCAGCAGCAGCAGCAGCAGCAGCAGCAGCAGCAGCAGCAGCAGCAGCAGCAGCAGCAGCAGCAGCAGCAGCAGCAGCAGCAGCAGCAGCAGCAGCAGCAGCAGCAGCAGCAGCAGCAGCAGCAGCAGCAGCAGCAGCAGCAGCAGCAGCAGCAGCAGCAGCAGCAGCAGCAGCAGCAGCAGCAGCAGCAGCAGCAGCAGCAGCAGCAGCAGCAGCAGCAGCAGCAGCAGCAGCAGCAGCAGCAGCAGCAGCAGCAGCAGCAGCAGCAGCAGCAGCAGCAGCAGCAGCAGCAGCAGCAGCAGCAGCAGCAGCAGCAGCAGCAGCAGCAGCAGCAGCAGCAGCAGCAGCAGCAGCAGCAGCAGCAGCAGCAGCAGCAGCAGCAGCAGCAGCAGCAGCAGCAGCAGCAGCAGCAGCAGCAGCAGCAGCAGCAGCAGCAGCAGCAGCAGCAGCAGCAGCAGCAGCAGCAGCAGCAGCAGCAGCAGCAGCAGCAGCAGCAGCAGCAGCAGCAGCAGCAGCAGCAGCAGCAGCAGCAGCAGCAGCAGCAGCAGCAGCAGCAGCAGCAGCAGCAGCAGCAGCAGCAGCAGCAGCAGCAGCAGCAGCAGCAGCAGCAGCAGCAGCAGCAGCAGCAGCAGCAGCAGCAGCAGCAGCAGCAGCAGCAGCAGCAGCAGCAGCAGCAGCAGCAGCAGCAGCAGCAGCAGCAGCAGCAGCAGCAGCAGCAGCAGCAGCAGCAGCAGCAGCAGCAGCAGCAGCAGCAGCAGCAGCAGCAGCAGCAGCAGCAGCAGCAGCAGCAGCAGCAGCAGCAGCAGCAGCAGCAGCAGCAGCAGCAGCAGCAGCAGCAGCAGCAGCAGCAGCAGCAGCAGCAGCAGCAGCAGCAGCAGCAGCAGCAGCAGCAGCAGCAGCAGCAGCAGCAGCAGCAGCAGCAGCAGCAGCAGCAGCAGCAGCAGCAGCAGCAGCAGCAGCAGCAGCAGCAGCAGCAGCAGCAGCAGCAGCAGCAGCAGCAGCAGCAGCAGCAGCAGCAGCAGCAGCAGCAGCAGCAGCAGCAGCAGCAGCAGCAGCAGCAGCAGCAGCAGCAGCAGCAGCAGCAGCAGCAGCAGCAGCAGCAGCAGCAGCAGCAGCAGCAGCAGCAGCAGCAGCAGCAGCAGCAGCAGCAGCAGCAGCAGCAGCAGCAGCAGCAGCAGCAGCAGCAGCAGCAGCAGCAGCAGCAGCAGCAGCAGCAGCAGCAGCAGCAGCAGCAGCAGCAGCAGCAGCAGCAGCAGCAGCAGCAGCAGCAGCAGCAGCAGCAGCAGCAGCAGCAGCAGCAGCAGCAGCAGCAGCAGCAGCAGCAGCAGCAGCAGCAGCAGCAGCAGCAGCAGCAGCAGCAGCAGCAGCAGCAGCAGCAGCAGCAGCAGCAGCAGCAGCAGCAGCAGCAGCAGCAGCAGCAGCAGCAGCAGCAGCAGCAGCAGCAGCAGCAGCAGCAGCAGCAGCAGCAGCAGCAGCAGCAGCAGCAGCAGCAGCAGCAGCAGCAGCAGCAGCAGCAGCAGCAGCAGCAGCAGCAGCAGCAGCAGCAGCAGCAGCAGCAGCAGCAGCAGCAGCAGCAGCAGCAGCAGCAGCAGCAGCAGCAGCAGCAGCAGCAGCAGCAGCAGCAGCAGCAGCAGCAGCAGCAGCAGCAGCAGCAGCAGCAGCAGCAGCAGCAGCAGCAGCAGCAGCAGCAGCAGCAGCAGCAGCAGCAGCAGCAGCAGCAGCAGCAGCAGCAGCAGCAGCAGCAGCAGCAGCAGCAGCAGCAGCAGCAGCAGCAGCAGCAGCAGCAGCAGCAGCAGCAGCAGCAGCAGCAGCAGCAGCAGCAGCAGCAGCAGCAGCAGCAGCAGCAGCAGCAGCAGCAGCAGCAGCAGCAGCAGCAGCAGCAGCAGCAGCAGCAGCAGCAGCAGCAGCAGCAGCAGCAGCAGCAGCAGCAGCAGCAGCAGCAGCAGCAGCAGCAGCAGCAGCAGCAGCAGCAGCAGCAGCAGCAGCAGCAGCAGCAGCAGCAGCAGCAGCAGCAGCAGCAGCAGCAGCAGCAGCAGCAGCAGCAGCAGCAGCAGCAGCAGCAGCAGCAGCAGCAGCAGCAGCAGCAGCAGCAGCAGCAGCAGCAGCAGCAGCAGCAGCAGCAGCAGCAGCAGCAGCAGCAGCAGCAGCAGCAGCAGCAGCAGCAGCAGCAGCAGCAGCAGCAGCAGCAGCAGCAGCAGCAGCAGCAGCAGCAGCAGCAGCAGCAGCAGCAGCAGCAGCAGCAGCAGCAGCAGCAGCAGCAGCAGCAGCAGCAGCAGCAGCAGCAGCAGCAGCAGCAGCAGCAGCAGCAGCAGCAGCAGCAGCAGCAGCAGCAGCAGCAGCAGCAGCAGCAGCAGCAGCAGCAGCAGCAGCAGCAGCAGCAGCAGCAGCAGCAGCAGCAGCAGCAGCAGCAGCAGCAGCAGCAGCAGCAGCAGCAGCAGCAGCAGCAGCAGCAGCAGCAGCAGCAGCAGCAGCAGCAGCAGCAGCAGCAGCAGCAGCAGCAGCAGCAGCAGCAGCAGCAGCAGCAGCAGCAGCAGCAGCAGCAGCAGCAGCAGCAGCAGCAGCAGCAGCAGCAGCAGCAGCAGCAGCAGCAGCAGCAGCAGCAGCAGCAGCAGCAGCAGCAGCAGCAGCAGCAGCAGCAGCAGCAGCAGCAGCAGCAGCAGCAGCAGCAGCAGCAGCAGCAGCAGCAGCAGCAGCAGCAGCAGCAGCAGCAGCAGCAGCAGCAGCAGCAGCAGCAGCAGCAGCAGCAGCAGCAGCAGCAGCAGCAGCAGCAGCAGCAGCAGCAGCAGCAGCAGCAGCAGCAGCAGCAGCAGCAGCAGCAGCAGCAGCAGCAGCAGCAGCAGCAGCAGCAGCAGCAGCAGCAGCAGCAGCAGCAGCAGCAGCAGCAGCAGCAGCAGCAGCAGCAGCAGCAGCAGCAGCAGCAGCAGCAGCAGCAGCAGCAGCAGCAGCAGCAGCAGCAGCAGCAGCAGCAGCAGCAGCAGCAGCAGCAGCAGCAGCAGCAGCAGCAGCAGCAGCAGCAGCAGCAGCAGCAGCAGCAGCAGCAGCAGCAGCAGCAGCAGCAGCAGCAGCAGCAGCAGCAGCAGCAGCAGCAGCAGCAGCAGCAGCAGCAGCAGCAGCAGCAGCAGCAGCAGCAGCAGCAGCAGCAGCAGCAGCAGCAGCAGCAGCAGCAGCAGCAGCAGCAGCAGCAGCAGCAGCAGCAGCAGCAGCAGCAGCAGCAGCAGCAGCAGCAGCAGCAGCAGCAGCAGCAGCAGCAGCAGCAGCAGCAGCAGCAGCAGCAGCAGCAGCAGCAGCAGCAGCAGCAGCAGCAGCAGCAGCAGCAGCAGCAGCAGCAGCAGCAGCAGCAGCAGCAGCAGCAGCAGCAGCAGCAGCAGCAGCAGCAGCAGCAGCAGCAGCAGCAGCAGCAGCAGCAGCAGCAGCAGCAGCAGCAGCAGCAGCAGCAGCAGCAGCAGCAGCAGCAGCAGCAGCAGCAGCAGCAGCAGCAGCAGCAGCAGCAGCAGCAGCAGCAGCAGCAGCAGCAGCAGCAGCAGCAGCAGCAGCAGCAGCAGCAGCAGCAGCAGCAGCAGCAGCAGCAGCAGCAGCAGCAGCAGCAGCAGCAGCAGCAGCAGCAGCAGCAGCAGCAGCAGCAGCAGCAGCAGCAGCAGCAGCAGCAGCAGCAGCAGCAGCAGCAGCAGCAGCAGCAGCAGCAGCAGCAGCAGCAGCAGCAGCAGCAGCAGCAGCAGCAGCAGCAGCAGCAGCAGCAGCAGCAGCAGCAGCAGCAGCAGCAGCAGCAGCAGCAGCAGCAGCAGCAGCAGCAGCAGCAGCAGCAGCAGCAGCAGCAGCAGCAGCAGCAGCAGCAGCAGCAGCAGCAGCAGCAGCAGCAGCAGCAGCAGCAGCAGCAGCAGCAGCAGCAGCAGCAGCAGCAGCAGCAGCAGCAGCAGCAGCAGCAGCAGCAGCAGCAGCAGCAGCAGCAGCAGCAGCAGCAGCAGCAGCAGCAGCAGCAGCAGCAGCAGCAGCAGCAGCAGCAGCAGCAGCAGCAGCAGCAGCAGCAGCAGCAGCAGCAGCAGCAGCAGCAGCAGCAGCAGCAGCAGCAGCAGCAGCAGCAGCAGCAGCAGCAGCAGCAGCAGCAGCAGCAGCAGCAGCAGCAGCAGCAGCAGCAGCAGCAGCAGCAGCAGCAGCAGCAGCAGCAGCAGCAGCAGCAGCAGCAGCAGCAGCAGCAGCAGCAGCAGCAGCAGCAGCAGCAGCAGCAGCAGCAGCAGCAGCAGCAGCAGCAGCAGCAGCAGCAGCAGCAGCAGCAGCAGCAGCAGCAGCAGCAGCAGCAGCAGCAGCAGCAGCAGCAGCAGCAGCAGCAGCAGCAGCGCAGCAGCAGCAGCAGCAGCAGCAGCAGCAGCAGCAGCAGCAGCAGCAGCAGCAGCAGCAGCAGCAGCAGCAGCAGCAGCAGCAGCAGCAGCAGCAGCAGCAGCAGCAGCAGCAGCAGCAGCAGCAGCAGCAGCAGCAGCAGCAGCAGCAGCAGCAGCAGCAGCAGCAGCAGCAGCAGCAGCAGCAGCAGCAGCAGCAGCAGCAGCAGCAGCAGCAGCAGCAGCAGCAGCAGCAGCAGCAGCAGCAGCAGCAGCAGCAGCAGCAGCAGCAGCAGCAGCAGCAGCAGCAGCAGCAGCAGCAGCAGCAGCAGCAGCAGCAGCAGCAGCAGCAGCAGCAGCAGCAGCAGCAGCAGCAGCAGCAGCAGCAGCAGCAGCAGCAGCAGCAGCAGCAGCAGCAGCAGCAGCAGCAGCAGCAGCAGCAGCAGCAGCAGCAGCAGCAGCAGCAGCAGCAGCAGCAGCAGCAGCAGCAGCAGCAGCAGCAGCAGCAGCAGCAGCAGCAGCAGCAGCAGCAGCAGCAGCAGCAGCAGCAGCAGCAGCAGCAGCAGCAGCAGCAGCAGCAGCAGCAGCAGCAGCAGCAGCAGCAGCAGCAGCAGCAGCAGCAGCAGCAGCAGCAGCAGCAGCAGCAGCAGCAGCAGCAGCAGCAGCAGCAGCAGCAGCAGCAGCAGCAGCAGCAGCAGCAGCAGCAGCAGCAGCAGCAGCAGCAGCAGCAGCAGCAGCAGCAGCAGCAGCAGCAGCAGCAGCAGCAGCAGCAGCAGCAGCAGCAGCAGCAGCAGCAGCAGCAGCAGCAGCAGCAGCAGCAGCAGCAGCAGCAGCAGCAGCAGCAGCAGCAGCAGCAGCAGCAGCAGCAGCAGCAGCAGCAGCAGCAGCAGCAGCAGCAGCAGCAGCAGCAGCAGCAGCAGCAGCAGCAGCAGCAGCAGCAGCAGCAGCAGCAGCACATGGTGTTGGCGTGAACTAGCCTTTCACTTCTTTCTCTTTGACCCCCAGTGTCCGGCCCGACACCAAGCTGACAATGCATGCTGCTTGATCCGTTGTAGTTTTTAGATTCCTATTTCTACGTTGTTCCTTTTTTTTATTACTAGCCCTAGAACGTTATTTTTAGACTTCTGCGATATCCTCATGCGGTTGTTGCAGGATAAGTGAGCATGATTCTCTTTTCCTCTAAAAAGGATCAGTATTGACTTATCAGAGATAATTAAGGACAGTCTCATAGCAAACATTACGGAGTACGCACTATTAGTAGCCAGTAGGATGATTAGACAGGATCTCTGCAGCTCTCTCGGAAGAAGAAAGATCTGAAGAATCTTTAGAGCACAAAAGCTTTTAAAAGAATTGGACTTGGGCAGAGAATTTAATGTGAAGGCAGGACAAACCAATGCTTGTGAAGG